>PVKE010008993.1:0-46032 GCA_004027555.1 Craseonycteris thonglongyai | reverse complement strand
GGGGCCTGTTCGCGCGATGGGGGTGGGGCGGCGCTGAGCGATGGGGATGGGGCGGGGCCTGCGAGCGCCGTGTGGGCGGGGCGTGCGCAGAGAGCGAGGGCGGGCGTGGCGGGCGCAAAGGGCTGGGAGGGGGCGGGGCCTGCGCGCACGCTGTGGGTGGGGCGGGGCGCGGCGGGCGCGGTGGCGGCGGGGCGGACGCCGAGGGATCGGGTGGGCGTGGCCTGCGCTTCGCCCCGCCCCGCCCTCCCGCGCCGCTCCCGCGGGCTCGCGCGCCGCAGCATCGCCCCCGGGCCGCCGTGCACGGCGCCTCCCCGACCGCCGCCACCGCCGCCGCCGCCGCCGCCGCCATTGCAGCGCCCGCCGCGCCAGGTAGGGGGCGGGCGGGGGGAGCGCGCGGGCCAGGCAGGTGCGCGGTTCGGGGGGCGGCGGAGACCCTCCCGGGACCACCGGCCCCTCCCCCCGGCGGCCGCGTCTGGGGCCTCGATGCGCTGCGGGCCGCGCGCGGGCCTGGCGGGGCCCCGCGGCCTCCATGCCCGGCGCCGGGGTCGCGGAGCCGCGCGCTCGGACAGGTGGGGGCGGCGGGCCCGGGCCCCGCGGGCTGCCCGCCGGCCGGACCGGGCTGCACCTGTTGCCGCCGCCCCGGTGAGCGGCGGGGTTCCCGGCTGCAGGCGGGGTTCCGTGCTGGGTGCGGGCCGGGGAGGGGGCCCGGGATGCAGGGCCGGCTGCTCTGCGGAGCCGGGGCCGCGCGGAGGGGCCCGGCCGTGGCCCTGAGACCCGCTCTGTGCCTGGAGCACAGCCCGGGGCCTGCGGTGGCCAGGCCGGGCCCGGGGCCCAGCCGCCGGCCTCCTCCGGTTCGGAGTCTATTTAAATGCACGCGGTGTCACCCCGTGGAAGTTTCCAGGGGCAGGACGTGGCCTCGGACCTGCCGGCTGGCCTGTCCCGGTGCCGTTAACTGTGTCCCAGAACCAGGCCGGGGTTCCCGCGGAGATAACGCCCCGGTTGTCACTCGCGCGGTTGGGGTCTGTGCACGGGGTCTTGCAAGAGCGAGGGAGCCCAGAGCCTCCCCCAGGGACCCCAGTACCCTGTGCTCCCAGGCAGGGGACCCCCCGGCCCAGGCCAGCCCCTCCAGAGCCCTCCTGCACCCGCCACCTCATCCAGTCAGGACCAGCCCTGACCGGTTCCTCCTCCCTTGCAGGACCTCCAGGGGCCCGGGCTCCGGTCTCGGCTGTCTGTCCGTCTGTCTGCCCTTGGACCGGGGCCTGAACCCCTGTGCCCACGCCCCTGACCTGCTTGCACAGGGAAGTAGAGCCACAGGCCTCTTCCTGGACACGGGGGTGCTCTGGTCGTCTGCACCCCTCTGGGCTGAGGGGCGGGCGGCCCAGCTGGGCCACACAGCTGCCCACGTGCCCCGAGGGGAGCAGAGAGGACCTGGTCCACAGGCGACCCCTCCGTGCTGGTGGGCTGAGGCCGATTTCATCTCCAGCACTGTCCCCACACCCAGGATGGGGGTCTCATCCACGCCTGGGGCAGGCACATGGGGGGCAGGGGTGTCGTCCACAGTGCCAGGTCACAGCAGGGTCACTGACATGCTGCAGAGACCAGGGGTTGCCTGTGTGCTTCCCGGGGGTACCCGCCTCCCACACCCAGCGTGGACAGGCCCAGTGCCCCCCGGCCCCGCATCTCTGGTGGGGGTGTTGGTACAGGTGGGGCCGGGACGGGGTTGAGGGGCACAGAGTGGCCTCCTGACCCAGCGTCCTGGTGTCGTGTGAAGTGAGCTGGGCGCTCGTGCTGGGGGTTGGCAGGTGGGACCCACGCTTCCCGGATGTCCCTGGGGGCGGGGGGGGCCACAGTCCCCAGCTCAAGTGGAGAAGCCGGGGCTGTGTCCCCGAAATGAGAGCAGAGACGCGGCAGGGCCCCTGGGGTGGGTTTCCGCTGAGCGGTGTGTTCCGAGGTGGCTTTGTCTGCCCCTTTCTTTCGGTGAGTGGCAGCGCCTTAAGTCACCTCCATCCGCACTCGCAGAGAAAGCGAGAAAGGGGTGAGTCGGCAAAAGACGTCCAGGGCGTGTTCCTTCCTCCGTTCCTGCCCCATGTGGGCTGCTGTCACCCCCAGAATGCAGCCTGCTGGGCCCTGGGGTTCGGGTGCCTGTCGGCTGTGCGCTGCGTGGGGCTCGATTCCATTCAGAAGGACGCGGGGTGCGTAGCACAGGATTCTTCTGAGACGTGGCTGCCTTCAACTCGCTACAGTTCTGTTAGGGCTGTTTGTAACCCTCGCACAAAGCGCATTGTGTTCTCATCTGGGAAACTCTGTCTCTGGTTTCTGTACCAGGGTGACGCCGGCCCCACACCGCGACGTGGGCAGCGTTCCCTCTTCATTTACTTTTTTTTAAAGAGTGTGTGTTGGGCTGGGATGGCTTCTTCCTTCCATCTCGGCTCGTGGCCGCAGGACGACTTGGATCTCGGAGCCCTGAGAGGCTCGGGAAGGGGCCAGCCGCCCTGTGACTGCCGTGCGGCGTGGAAGCCACGCAGACTCCGCCGTGGGTGATCCCGGGCGTGGTCCCCACGGGGTCTCTGCCCCTGCCACGGGGTCTCCCAGCCCCCCATGCAGCCGAGCCGAGTGTCCCCACAGAGCGACCCCCACGCCCGTGAGCCTGGTGGGGCGTCTAGGCTGCCGAGCTGGGGGTGCTGTGTCCCACAGTGGGCGAGGCTGGGACGGAAGCGGAGGCCCCTGGGGAGGGGGAGGGGCCTGAGGTGGAGGCGGCGGTGGCCTGGGACACAGAGGAGGGTGCTTTATGCTCCATCCTGCACGGGCCGTGAACGACACCTGCTCCCAGCGTATAGAATCACGGCGCGCGTCCGTCTGTCCTGGGGCCGCCGTAGCAAGATGTGACAAACCGGGGGCTTAGCGCCAGACGCCAGCCCACCCAGCCAGCTGATTGTGTCTGCTCCGCATAAGCTCTGCGGTGCTGTCATGGGGATTCAAGTGACAGGGACCTGTGGACTCGGCCTCCAGCGCCGAGGGTCAGCAAAGGCCAATCACGGCCTAGCGCCCGGGACGCACCGAGCCAGGCGAGCACATCAGATTGCGTCTCTCTTTGGCATCTGGAAGCTGCCATTGGCATTTGGGCATCGGCGGGGGTGAGTCCTGGGCCAGCCCGGGGCGTGTCCGGGGCTGCAGCCAGTGTATGAGAGGTTTCCAGCCATGAGGCGGGCGCCATGCCAAGCACAGAAGTGCCCCAAATGAAGACAGGGGCCCCGTTCGAGCTGTCTGGGTCGGCAGGGACCTCACCCCTGCGCTCCAAACCCAGCAAGCAGGTGGTTGTGACCTTGAGCGGACACAGAAAGGTCAGGCCTCGGTTGTGGAAAGCCCCGAGCCGCCCTGCTGAACCGCGAAGAACCCTTCTCTGAGGCCTCGAGGCGGCTGCTGGGAGCTCCGGGGGCATCTGCAGCTCAGGGGGGCTGTGGGTGCTTCTGTGAGCGGCTCCGAGTCACCGCCATGTGGTTCTGAGTAACAGGCACTTGCTTCCTGTAGGCGGGTGTCCGGGGACATTTTCCACTCTTTCAAATTGCATGCATTTCAGCGTCTTACAAATCGACCTATCTTGTAAAGAAAGCAGGGCTCTCCTACGAGGTCGGTGCCCACAAAGCAAAAATATCCCCCCGCCTTCTCAGACATCAGCGTTGTCACAGAGAAAAAAGTGGGGGCCCCTGCCCCACAGAAACCAGCTTCGTGGGTTTTCCAGTCCTAAGTCACATGGGAGGCTCATCTTAATTTCTGGGCGTTCTCTGAGCTTTGGGGTGAGGTCCGTGAGGTGTCCCAATGTCTGGACTCTCGAGAAGTCACGTTTTAAGGATTTGTGGCACGGTGGCCCTGCCAAGCGTGTCCCCGGCCGTGAGCGAGCTCGGCTCCTCACACTGCAGTCTGCGTCCCCACGAAACCCAACCATCCCTTTCTGACGAGAACCCAGTTAAATCAGCCGGGGGGGACCCTTCTCATAAAACCAGCCCATTGGGTTCTTTGTTACATTGAAACACAGGCTGACTTGTTACATTGAAACATGTGAGCGTGTTATACGGAAACACAGGTCCACTTGTTACATGGAAAGGCGTGGACTTGTTACATTGAAACACACATCAACTTGTTACATTGAAACGTGGACTTGTTACATGGAAACACACGGACTTGATACATTGAAACACACATCAACTTGTTACATTGAAATGTGGACTTGTTACATGGAAACACATGGACTTGTTACATGGAAACACGTCTTATTACATTGAAACACACACCAACTTGTTACATTGAAACAAGCTGACTTGTTACATTGAAACATGTGAGTGTGTTATATGGAAACATAGGTCCACTTGTTACATGGAAACACACATCAACTTGTTACATTGAAACATGTGGACTTGTTACATGGAAACACACATCAACTTGTTACATTGAAACACACGTAGACCCTGAGACCACCCAGGACACCATGGTTTCTAGCCACACGCCACTCTGCAAGGTCAAGGAAAATGCAGATGGATGCAACTGTGAGAGGTTAATTTTGATGTCCCCTTGTGAGCCAGCCTGTCCCCTGCAAGGCGGTGGGTGTCACCGCCGGCTCCTTGGCTGCTGTGGGTCTGACTCAGAACTGTCGCCATCTGCCCAAGGTCAGGTGTCTAGAAAGACACATTCCTCAGCTTGGTGCTGTCTGGCCCTTTGTGTGTCCTCATCTATTTAATTCTCCCTGTGGGGCCATCTGTACTCTCGAGAGTCTGCTAGGACCAGAGCTTGTGTGTGGCTCCTTTGTCCCTGTTTCCCATCATTACCTGTAGGTGGCCCTGACCTTTCTAAGGTCCTAGGGGGTGCCACCACGTTGCTTCTAGGAAAAGCTGCCTGTTGAGAGAGGTGGGAACTCCCACCACGCCACCACCCTTGAACCTTATCCTTTCTTCTTTGTTAATTCTGGGGCGTGGGGGGTGGATGGCGTTTTGCTTCAATTCATATTGTTCTGACTACCCGTGAAGGGGACATGTCATTTCACATGTTGGTTTGCTGTTTCAGGAGCGCCGTGAACCAGCAGCGACCCCTGGAGTGTGACCTTGAACAGTGCCAGGCAGTGGGGTGTCCCCTGCAGGAATGTGGGGAGCTGGGGTCCTGGGCACACCCATGTCACTATGTGACCAGCGTTGGGTGGCCCCACGGAGCCCTGCCCACCTCCTGGTGGGAGAGACCACTGAGGCGCAGCGTGCGGGTGCTGTGTGATGTCCCCAAGGGTGGGGTCACTCACGGTGTGGACACCCGACAAGTGAGATGCATTTCCTCTGGTGTTGCTCCCCATTTCTCTTAATGTGGGTGTCAGGGATGCCCCTGAGCTGTCCCTTGAACCAGTCCTTGTTTGTACCGTGTCCTGGCACTGGTGGGACCTCGTGTTACCTTGTGACTCTCCTGGCAGGTGGGAACCAAAGGTCTCAGCTGTCCATCGGGTCATGTGTGTGGGGCTCCAAGTTGCCTATAATCAATCTGGGTAGGAAGAGGCTTTATCAGAGAGGATCAGTGCAGGTGGCGGGGACCGTCACAGGTGTGTGGCCTTAGCGGTCTGGCTGCCCAGAAGGTGATTAAAGACCCGCACACATCCGACTCATCCTTTCTCTTTCCTCTCTGACCGTCCCCCGCTTCCCCTTCTCCTGAATTTGGTTCTTAAGTCCCGGATGGATTTGACCATGTCAGTGTTGCCGAGACGCCGCGGGGGAAGGCCAGCGCTCTCCCACTGTGCGGCTCTTGGAGCTGGGCGGGTCTGGGAGCTTTGAGGGGACCGGTTACTCTGTGCCCTGATGTCACCATCACTCACACCCTTGTGGGCGAGGCCCGGCCAGCCCTGGTGCCCTCCTGGCCCCCTCCCTGGGGCTGCTCACTTCAGCATTCCTGTCACTGAACTGGGGCCGGGGACGGCGTGTGGACGGAATCGGGGTGCAGGCAGAACCCTCCACGCCCGGTTCACGCTGCCCTGGTCACACCCGCCCAGCTCGCCCAGGTGAGCTGCGCCCTGTGGAGCAGCCAGGCTAGTCCATCTTGGGGTGCTGAGGGGAGGGGGCCGGGGACTCTGGTAGTCCCAGCTCTGCACCCCGGAGTCTCTCTCTGCCTGACTCAGGCGTCACCGGACGGCAAGCAGGGGCCGCGTCCTCAGCCGCGGCCCCCAGGCCCCGATGCGGCCGGCCCGCCCACCCACGTGGGTCACTGAGGACGGGCATCTGGGTGGGTCTCATGGGTGGCGGTCGGCCCTAAGCCGGGGCCAGGGGCTGGCTGAGCGCCCCCAGGTGTGCGCTGGGACCCGGGAGGGGCCCTCTGCAGCCTGGGGGCCACCAGGGGGCGCGTCTCGGGCTCCCATGGCGTTTCATGTGCTGTGCGGCTGACAGAAGGGGCCCCATCCCAGCCTGTCCAGGGGCGGGGCCAGCCTGACTGGAGGCGGGGCCATCCTGGATGGAGGCGGGGCCAGCCTGACCGTTGGCAGGACAGGCCTGTCTAGGGCAGGGGCCATTGTATCAGGGGCGGGGCCAGCCTGTCCCGAGGCAGGGCCGATCTGACAGGGGGCGGGGCCATTGTATCGGGGGCGGGGCCGGCCTGTCCGGGGCTTTGATGGACAGCCAGCCACCTCGCTGGCCGGAGGCTCCATGGCGCGGCCGCTCCCTGGGTTCCTGCTGCGGGTGCAGCTGCGGGGCGCACGCGGCGTCCCGGGCAGCCCCCGTCGGCGAGCCCACACGTGGCCGGGCTATTGAGAGCCCACAGAGGCCCATTCTTGCCTGGAGAGCCTGGCACGTGCCGGCGCCGCCATGCACACGGGTGACGCCAGTGAAACGAGCCTTTCATGGGAGGCTCGCTGGGGCACCCGGCCCCAGCCCCCGCCCTCCCTCAGCGCCGGGAAGGGACAGGGTCCTCCAGGCCCCTCTCACAGCCGGCTGGGCGCTGTGGCGGGAGAGCGCCCGGACTGCAGACGGGACCCCCGGGCACCCCCGAGGAGGGAGGTGTGAGGACAGGTGGGGACGAGTCCCAGGCGGACGGGCAGCCGGTGCAAGATCCTCAGGCAGGTGCGTGCCGTGCGCCCTGGGGGCCGCCGGGTGTGGGAGGCGCTGGGGCAGGAGGCCAGGGAGCTGAGTGTTTTGGGGGAAGAACGGGCCCTGCAGGGGTGCTGGGAGCCCCATTACGCGGCTTCAAGGGGGTCCTGACAGGGCAGGTGGGGCTAAGGGGACTTGGCTGCATCTGGGGGTGGAGGACGTGAGGGTGTCGAGCTGGGCCAGGGCCCCCCATGCCGGGGAGCTGCACAGCCGGCTGGGGGGGACACATGACGTGTGACAGGAGGAGCCCCTGGAGTCAAGGAGGCATCTGAGGCATAGCCTGTGGCGGGTTCCTGCTGGGCACTGCATCCCCTGAGGGTCGAGGACAAAGGACGAGCACCCTGCTTCTCCCGGTGACCCTGAGGTGGCCGAGTCTGAGCCCCTTTTCTGCTCTTCTGGAGGCGCTGTGTTATCGGGGTCCCCACACAGGTGAGAACGCGTCCTGGTGCAGGTGGGGGGCCCGGCTGGGCTGGGAGGCGTCCGTGTGACATTCAGGGACCAGGGCCACCTGCCCCTGAGGACTCCCAGAGTCTACCTCACGCACCTGAGATTCCTGCGGGGATCTGGCCGGGACCCCCAGCTTTGACTCTGTGTCCCAGCCCCCAGCCTGCAGCCTGCAGCCCCGGGCCGCCCACGGGCACCTGCAGACCTGGCAGCATGGGGGGTGGAGCCTGGAGGGAAGCCATGGTGGTGGGGGTGGCGCCGTTCTGAGCACACGGGTGACCTCCAGGCGCCCTCGGAAGTGCCCTCCTGCCTGGCAGGAAGCATCGCTGGCACTATCCCCCGGGCCGCCTGTGCCACGTCTCTCTGGGAGGCGGCAGGAAAGCAGAAGTGGCCGGGCCGTTGGGCAGGGGAGGACCAGGCTGCGTGTGTCACCAGCCCTGGGGGCGTCCCGCACCCCCCCCCAGGAGTTCATCTGAGGGGCCTGACGGCTCGGCTGCCACACGGAGGACAGGTGACCATGAGCCCTGTGGGGTCCAGGCCCGCGGGACGAGAGGGGAGCCATCGGGAAGGGCGGCCGGGAGGGAGCAGCTGTTCACGTCTCTGTGCTGCCCGCGCTGTCGGGAGCTGGACGGGTGGCCTGGGCCCCCAGGTGGCCGCCCCGCCCCCCACGCATGCCGTGGGGTCGCAGCTCAGAGCGGGCGGCCTGGGCAATCGGTTCTCATCGCCTTTTCAACCGGGGGACTGGCGGGGGCAGGAAGCGGAGTGTCTTGGGCCGTATTTCTCTCTTTCTCTCTCTGGATGAATTTCATCTCTGGGTTCAGCACTTGGACCCCGGTGTTCGTCTGGTGGAAGCGGCCGTCCGTCCGTCACTGCGCGGGGAGCGTGTCCGTGTGGTGGTCACTGATCACAGCTTGTGGGTTCTCACCTTGAGAAAGAAGCAAAACATGGCCCTGAGGTGAGCGGGGGCCCGCCCAGCCCCTGCCACGGGGCAGAGTGAGGCCCGACGCGTGTATTTGCACCCGGGAGCCGCGGGCTCGGGCTGTTTGACGGAGGTGAGTTGGGGAGACGTGGCTGCAGGAGGCGGGGAGGCTGCCGGGCCCCCCGGGCGGCGGCCGAGGTCACTGCAGATGCGTGCGGTTCCCTCGCATGCCGTCCGGTGCTCGGGGTCACAACGGGGTGAGTAGACTGTGTGGGCTCAGCCACGGAACAAGCCGCTCAGCGCTTCTGTCGGTTACGGTGACTGACTTACCAAACTCCCAGGAGGGAAGTTTCTGGTGACAGATCTTGGTCTCCTGGTTGCTTATCTTGGCGTGTGAATCACACTCTCCATGTGAGTATTTTGCTCAGAGCATTGTCAGCCGTCGGTAGCAGCAGCTGCTGCAAAGACCCCCCGGATCTGCCTGCGACTTGGGGGCTCATTTGCTAACTCGAGGTGTTTGCCCAGGACCCAGGGGGCCGGTGACCCCTGAGGGGCCCCAGGTGACGCTGGGAACCATGAGGGTGGACGCGCCGCGGTGGGAGGGGTGGGACGTTAGCCGCGTTCTCGGGGACCCCCTCCCACACCCAAGCTGTGTGCAGGGACCCGGCAGCAATCGTACAGGCATCCAGAGCGAAAGGCAACAGCGCTCCAACCGCAAGAAAACGCATGTGTGGTTCTGAGGTTTCAGGCCTATTCTGGGTCCTCACAGCCACAGGTGGGGGAGGGGAGGCCCATCGCGGGCCTCACGCAGGGGCCTCCGGGGTCCCCACCCTGTGTCTCTTTGCCGAGTCATTTGGATCCTCCTGGACTCAGGGAGCGGTTTGGGGGGCTCCATCCGGCCCTGTGAAGGTGCAGCCCACAGACCCCCTCCGTGGAAACTCTCCTGCTGGGCTTAGAAAGAGCCGTCCTTAGAAGGACCAACGGGGCTCCAAACGGGTCCTCCAGGGCTGTGACCCGAGCTGGTCCAACGGCCGACGTCGCAGGGAAGGGGCAGCTCCGCACCTGGGTGACCGGCCACGGGTGCATCACTGAGGGGCGAGCGATTCCGGTTGTGTGTGCGCACGGGCCAGGCTCACCCGCCGGGGGGTCCATACGTGACCCAAGAAGCGGCCGTGTCTGTACGGACGACGTGAGCATCCTGGTGTTCTGGATCCCTATGTTCTGGGTCCCGGTGTTCTGGGTCCCGTTGTTCTGGGTCCCAATGTTCTGGGTCCCGATGTTCTGGGTCCCGGTGTTCTGGGTCCCGGTGCTCTGGGTCCCGGTGTTCTGGGTCCCGGTGCTCTGGGTCCCGGTGTTCTGGGTCCCGGTGCTCTGGGTCCCGGTGTTCTGGGTCCCGGTGCTCTGGGTCCCGGTGTTCTGGGTCCTGTTGTTCTGGGTCCCGATGTTCTGGGTCCCGATGCTCTGGGTCCTGCTCCTGCCAGGACCCGGGCTTCTGAGGTCGTCTTCCCAGAACCAGCTGGGAGGTTCCCGGGGCCCAAGGCCCAGGTAGAACGGCTCTCGCTTCTTCTCGGTCGGTGCCCTGGCTTCCCACGCCAGCCCCGGCGGGACTCAGGGGAAACTCCGTGGCCGAACCTGAGCGGACTTGACCCGGACTTGACCTCAGTCCCTGGCGCTGGCTTGAGTTGGATCCCACGGGGCTGTCGGGACCTCCCTGCCTGTCTCCTCTTCTTTCTCCACCTGCGGTTCTGTCCTGCTCTGTTCGGGCCACCGGCCGCTGGGCTGAGCACTGACCCGGTTCCGCTTCTCTGTAGGGGGGTTGGCGGTGAGGCCGGCGCCACGAGGGGGTCTCGGGGTCCCGGTGGCCCTGACCGGGCGGTTCTGCGCCCCATCGTCCTTTCGGCCAGTTCATCCATGGATTTCCGGAAGGACGCGCCGGCCGATGTGTACGAACGCGGGAAGCCCCCACCCCTCAGCGTGTTCTGTTGCTCACCTGCCAGAACTGGCCGGCAGGGGCCTCGCTCCACTTCCCCTGCTGCCCGCAGGGCTTGTGCGTGGGCGGTGGTGACAACGCAGCTGGACCGCTGAGACCCCCGTCCGGGGTCCATCGGGGTCACGGGCCCCGCAGCTTCTCCCTGGGGCGCGAGGTCTGTCCCAGCCCTGGCGCTGGTGTGGCCGGGTTGCCCCCCGGGTTTCTCACCCCCGGGTCCCTTGTTCGCCGCACGGCGTCTGGGACAGGGTCCTGGGCGCGTCTCTGAACACAGCCGGGCGGCTGGGGCACCGGCCACTCCAGGGGAACCAGCCCGAGTTCTAGGGAGACGGGCGCCGAAACAATAGGCCCTCTGTCGGGCGAGTGACACACAGGGAGCCTGAAACGCACCCAGTTCCCCGGGGAGACGAGGCCGCTGCCCAGAGGCAGGGACTGCGCGTGGGGGAAGGGCAGCTTCCCCGGCCCCGTGTAGACCAATGCCACCGGCCGTGACCTGGACGGGTCCCCTCTCCCGGGCTCCCTGGCAGCCATCCTGGTGCCTCGTGTGTGGCGCTGAGTGGTGTCCCCAGTGTGACCCGCCTGCTCCTCCTGTCAGCTCATCCCAAAGGGAACCAGGGCGAGAGGTGGGCGGGACAGCCCCAGACGCGCCCCTGGACCCCGGCGCCCCACTCACATTTGAGAACGCAGTCCCAGGGCAGGGCCTGTGCTGTAGCACAGAGCACACACGCCACGCAGCCGTGTACACGTGTGTGCACGCAGGCACACAGGCTCACACCCATGAGTGCACATGCACGCGTGCCCGTCTGCACACAGATGTGCGTGTGCATAAGTGCGCACACGTGTCAGCAAGCACAGATCACGTGCACGCGTGTGTCACACACCGATGTGCTTACACCGATGTGCACGCACATCACACTTACACTGATGTGCACACCCATGCACACACGAGGGCCAGAAAAAACCCCAGCATCAGTTTAACAAGACCGGCTACACGGCTGGACACTTTCCCGACCAGCCTCGTAGATGCACACGCACAGAAACTCAGATGCACACGTGCACATGTGCGCACACACACCATGCGTGCACACGTGTGTCTGCACACGGGGACCTATCCCTCCCCTTGCCGTCGGCCGCCTGGTTTCTGGGCCACAGCCCCCGAGTGATTCAGGGCCGCGGGACCTGCCCTGAGCGATGGGCTGGGAGACCCTCTGGGTTCAGTCCCCCCGAGTCCCAGCGGGATCACGCTCACCTCACATGCCCGCTCGGTCACCGTGAGACGCGGCTCCTCACGCTGGAGGGAGATGCTTCTCGGAATCGCCGGGGGCCCGAGGGGCATCGCAGGGGCCCTGCATTGGCACCTGGGCGGGAAGGACTCCTTCCGGGGGCCTGGCAGCCAGAGGACGCCGGGCGGTGCGCACACGGGCCCAGGAAGGGCCGCACCAAGAGGGCGCACGGGCTTGGAACCGGCTTGATGTGTAAGCGCGTTCTCAGACCCGCAGCCAGATTGCGTGCAGAGGACAAGGAGCCCCCACGTCCCCGCTGCGTGTGCACGGCCTACCCTGTGCCGACCGCGGGTGACCTCCAGGGCGGCCTGCTCAGAAATAGTCGGAGGGAGCGCACCTCGCACACGCGGCCGGCTGAGCCCCGAGCGCCCACACGTAGCCAGGATGGAAGGGCCGGTGGGGGGCGTGGGCCGAGGTCGTCCACTTCGGTTCAGTCTACGCGAGAAGCGTGTCCCGTGGGCAAGCGACCTGCTCTGGTTTATGTGAAAATCGTGATCCTGGCGGCTGCTCCTGTATCGCGTGGGGAGGTTTTATGTGTTTGTAATTGTCTCTGCTCTTAACAACACCTGAAAAGCCGTCATTTAAACGGATTAGTTGGGGAAGCCTGGATGGCTCAGTGGGTTAAGCGCTCACTTTGCAGCCCTGGGGACTGAGGATCGAATCCCGGCCCTGGCCCGTGTGGACCCATATGCTGAACTGGGGAGTGCCCCCAGTTCAGTTCTCACCGGGGTGAGACCTCGGCCCAGTTCCTGCCCTGTGCAGCCCCACACCCACCTGTGGAATGAAACTATGTGGAAAAACCGATGGTGTGCAACTATGGAGACTGTTCTGGGCCCTCCCCCTTCTCTCTGTCTCTGTCAAAAACAATAAAAATAAATCTGTAAATGGATTAGCCGCTGATTAGCAGCGCCAGGGCGGGCAGAAGACAGCAGGTGCAAAGCTGCCAGCATGTTGGGAGGGCCCCTGGCTTTTGTAAACTTCCACTGGGCTGTTCTCAGAACGAGACCCTTATCTTCATGATAACAAGGTAGCTTCCAGAGCTCCAGCCATCACGTTGGAGTTCCAGGCAGGAAAAGCAGCACAGGTCGAAGGCAGAAGTGCAGATGCTGGTCGAGTCAGCCTCCTTGGAAGAGCTTCCCTGGAATTCCTACCCAGTTGCCTGTGTTCACCGTTCGTCGGCCAGACCTGCCACCCGGGAAACTGGGCAATGTGGAGCCCTGGCCACGCTGCCCTCCCAGGGGAGAAAACCAAGGTCCTGTTAGTGGAAGAGAAGGGACGTGGACTCTGGGACAGGCAGCAAGAATGGGAGCAGGGCCGGGGGCAGGAGGCTCAGGGTGGGAGGTGAGCGCGGCTGGGACTGGACGAATCCGGAACGAGCCGGGGGCCCAGGCTGCCGGCGTCATCCGCACACACGGCTCTCGCTGGGGCCCTGGGGCCCACGCCTGTGGGTTCGCTGCAGCGTCTTGACCAACCGCTGGGCACTCCAGGATTGCTTAACCCTGCGGAGGCCGCGGTCAGAGAGGTCATGGCGTCGCTTTGTGCGCAGCCGAGAGATGCTTTGTCCTGAAGCACGGGAAGGAAAAAACGCAACTGTGATAAAATACACGATTTTTTAAATTGTTTGCGGCTACAATCTAGAAACTGTTACGTATGTGTTTAAGGAACATGTGACGATGTTTAAGGAGAGGTGTAACAGTATGTCAGATAAAGGTCACAACATGTTAACAGAATTTATAACAACGTCTAAGGGAACGTGTAACAATGTGTTGAATGATTGCGTAACAATATTTAAGGAAAGGGTTTGTAGCTCTCGGATCAGCTGCGACCTCTGCAGGGTTAACAAGTGGGTCCCGGCTTCTGGAGCCACTTTCTGCCCCCGCCCCCCCCCACCAAGGGCAGGAGAGCGGGGTCCCCACCCAGGGCCGGGGCTGAGGGTGACATGTCCCCCACGTGGTGACGGCTCCTCCGCCAGGCAGTCCTCCCTCCTGTGCATCGGGTGCTGCCGGGATGGGCCGGCCGTCTCTCCAGACCTGGTGCAGGGCCGGGCGTGCGGAGTGGCACCCAGCCGGGTACCAGCCGTGCTGGGGTGCAGCCGGGGTACAGTGGGGTGCGCTGAGGGCTCGGGGGAGTGCTCCTGGGGCCCTTCGTGCGCCCGTGTCTGAGGAGACTGAGCGGAGGGGCTGGTGCTCCCTGACTTTGGAGCCGACAGTGGGTCAGGATGGCGCAAGGCCAGGAGGGTGGGGCCCGGCGGGGTGGGCGCTCCTGGCTGGAAAGAGGAAGCACAGAGCTGGGGGGGGGGCGGGAACCCTGGGGACCCCAGAGGCCCCTTCCTGGGCGGGAAGAGGAAGTGGCCGGGAGGGCTTCCTGGAGACAGTGACTGGGCCGGTTGAGCGGGAAGGCCGCTCTGCTTTGGCCCCGGGTGTGGGGAGCAAGTGGAGGCAGGTGCCGGCGTGTGGCAGGTGGTGACGTCCGGCCCCAGTGGGGCCATGGGGGAGGAAGCCGGGGAGGCGTGGCTGCCACATGGGTGTCCCTGCGGGTGGCGGAGCCGGGCGCCTGGCAGTGCCTGTGGACTGAGCGGAAGGTTCTGGACACGCTCCGGGGGCTGGACTGGCTGGCCCAGTCCCGGGAGGGAGGGGAGAGGACCGGGGAGGGTGAGCCGCTTCTCCGTCTTAGACGCGGGGACCCCTGGTGCGGAGGTCGGCACCAGTGCCCTGGTCCCCAGCCTTGTGCTCAGGTGTCTTCCCGGGTGAGAGCGCTACGTGGGGAGCCGACATCCCCCAGGGAAACCGAACCCCTGTCTGTCCTGAATGCCTGGTGGCCTCCGGGGCGGGAGGCCCTGGCTGTGTCACCCCGCTTTGCTGCGGGATGTGGGGTGTGGCGTGGGTGGGGCTGTCCCCACTGTTACCCGGGGCCTTGACCGGCCGTGGGGAGAGCCAAGCCTTGCGGAGAGCCAAGCCTTGCGAACGCAGCCTCACCGGCGACCCCTCCCTTCCCACTCTCTTCCAGATTCTCTCCGGAGGCGGCAAAGCAGCACTGGGTTCAGGGACAGAGCCGGGAGCCTTGGCGGGCATGCTGGGACATGTGGGTCCTGGGGGGGCTCGGTGCCCCCCAGCTGCAGGCTGAGCCACAGGCCACGGCCCCGGGGCTCTGAGCAGCAGCCACCGGACGACACCGGACGCCTGTGTCCCCGCGGCTGCTGACGGGCGCTTGGCCCCGCAGCCCCTGCCGATAAGGATGTGCAACCCCACGGCGGGGCTGCTCCTGGCTCTGGCCCTGGCCCTGGCATTGGGGACAGCGGTGGCCTTTGCGCCCATGCCCAGGATCACCTGGGAACACAGAGGTGAGGACAGACGCGGGTGACAGGAGGGGGAGGGGAAGCTTCCATGACAGAGACACTGACACCCTCGTGGGCCGTGCACAGGGGCCCTGATGGCGTTTGGGGCCCCCGCCCCAGCCCACGCCCCGTGTGGAAGGTCGTATGTGCAGCCGGGCGCCAGGCTTCCTCATCGGCTGTTCGGGGGTCCCGCTGTCTCTGTGTACCCCCCTTTGGGGCTGTGTCTCGGGGCCCCTGTCTTCCGGGCCCCCCAGGCTACGGGCGTGCTGGGAGTGCCCTGTCCCGGGTGGGTCTCTCTGTCCATCCCTGGAATGTCAGAGGAGGAAGCGTGGACACCTGACCCCTGAGGTGACGCATGGAAAGCCAAGGTCAGGCCAGGCCGACCCCGGGGCTGTGTCCCACATAGCCGCCCAGGAAGGACAGGGCTGAGTCGTTCCCGCGACCCCTGCCGCTCCATCACGTTCCCAGTGGCTGCTGACGCACTTGCCCGACGTGGTGCTTTGTCACCTGCGCTGGTTGTGCCGAGAAAAGTGGGTCCTCAGGGACTTACTCCCCAAAACGGACTTGATCGAAGGGTCTGAGGCAACTTTTTTGGTCCTGAAGAAGGTCCTCGATGAACTACATTCTTTACACCTCGAGCCTGTGGAGGATTCGACCCATGGACGAGGGTTGGGGAGGAGGTGGGGAGCTTCCTGGTCAGCAGCGCCAGGGGTCTGGCCCGTGGTGACCTGGCAGGTCGGGAGGTCGGTGCTGAGGTCACGCTGTGTGGACGCCCTGCGGATCTCGGGGCTGCAGGGCAGGGGGTCGAGCACAGCTGGGGCCAAGCGCAGCGCTCGGGCACCTCCCTGGGGTCCGGGCGCCTGGGGGCGACCTTGTGGGCCTGCAGCACCTCTGTCCAGAGGCCCCTGCGCGGTGGCCCCAGGGGAGGCCGTGGTGGCCGCACCCGGCAGAGGGACTAGCCGTCCAGGGCGCATTCAGGCTCCGCCGTGCCTTACGGGCCTCCTTCCCGCCCCCGGGCTCCGCAGAGGTGCAGCTGACCGAGTTCCGCCAGCCGGGCATCTTCAACTACTCGTCCCTGCTGCTCAGCGAGGATGGGGACACCCTGTACGTGGGCGCGCGGGAAGCTGTGTTCGCCCTGAGCGCGCATAACATCTCCCAGAAGCAGCAGGAGGT
Organism: Craseonycteris thonglongyai; assembly: GCA_004027555.1. NCBI lineage: Eukaryota > Metazoa > Chordata > Mammalia > Chiroptera > Craseonycteridae > Craseonycteris > Craseonycteris thonglongyai. The sequence continues at coordinate 29,789 of PVKE010008993.1, read as the reverse complement.
ACGGCCCGGGCTGCAGACTCTGCAGGGTGCTCCCTGCAGGAGGCCCCGCCCCTCCAGGAGGCCCCGCCCCTGCAGTCAGCCATGCCACGCCCCCTCCAGGAAGCCCAGGCCCCGCCCCCTGCAGTTGGGGCCCCCCTCGCCATCCCCGCCCCCTTGGCTGGGCTCCACACTGCGCTCTGAGCCCCGCTCCGCTGTCAGTGTCACTGTCTTGGTGACACCTCTGCCCCGGCGCCACCGTGCTCTTTGCACACCGTGCGTTCTCCGACCGGCGCCTCCTCTCCGAGGGGGCCGCGCACTGAGCTGGACCCTCCCCGCTTCTGACAGGTGTATTGGAAGGTCCCTGAAGACAAGAAAGCAAAGTGCGCCGAAAAGGGGAAGTCGAAGCAGGTACGTTTCTTTTGCAAACTATGAAAAAGAAAACGCGCACCCACAGGGCTGTCCTGGCTGCGGTGACCGTCCACGCACCTCCCTCAGGGACGCAGCCCGGCCTCGCGTCCAGGGCCCGCCCGGCTCACCCGCAGGTGACCTTTCTTCTGTCTCTCAAAGTTTGCACCAAGCGCAGTGGGCCCGGGAGACGCGCTTCCTAAAGTCAAAGTACGTTGAGTGTCTTCCGATAGCCTGGAATGCTGACTCGAAAATGATTTCTGGTGCCTGTTGGCTGATGGTGTAAAATGTGGGGTTCGTGCCTCCCAGCACCCGGGCAGCCTGGAGGGGTTGCTGTAGGGTTTATAGATTTAGGGCAACAACTGCCCTGTGAGATCCCGTGAGACCCCATCAGATCCTGTGAGGCCCCATGAGACCCCATCAGATCCTGTGAGGCCCCATGAGACCCCATCAGATCCTGTGAGGCCCCATGAGACCCCATCAGATCCTGTGAGGCCCCATGAGATCCCATCAGATCCTGTGAGGCCCCATGAGATCCCATCAGATCCTGTGAGGCCCCATGAGATCCCATCAGATCCCATGAGATCTTGAGAGATCCCGCTCCTTATCCTGAAGAAACTGGGCAGGGCAGTGTTGGGGGCTGTGGGCCGAGGGTCCCTGTCCCTCCGGAGCCCTGGGTCACTCCCGGCCGCTGGGCCACCCCGCCTCCCCTGGGTGCTGGCCGATGTCAGTGTTTGGGTGTCTCAAGGCCCTGTCTCCCCTGATGTCGACCAGAACAGCTGAGCTGCAGTCAATTTCAACAGTTGTCGGCTAATTTCAATACAAAACATTTGTTGAAAAGACGATTTTTGTTACTAAGCTTCCTTTTAGCAACATGCTCACTGTTTTTACCAAAGTCACTAACTCTGGAGTCACTTCAGAAACCTGCAGCTGTTTCGATGTAATGACAGGTCACAGGGAGTGGTCTTCGTGCTAAATTAGGCCTGGGCTGTGCCCGCCCCCGGGGAGGCTGCGCCTCGGCCCTGGGTCCCTCCCAGCCCCTGCAGGGGAGGACGCCGCTTAAACACCATTGCAGCCCAAGAACGGTGCCCCGCGGAGATAATTCCAGACTGCAGCACCTATAATCCCAGTCCCTCCCGGCCTAAAATAGAGTGCGGGCCATGCGCCGCCTCTGGCTTTCCGGCCGCCTCTCTGATGTGCAGCCAGGTTCGCCGGCCTCGCCCCTGCGCAGGGCACGCCCCGCACACCCGCTCGCAATGGCTGGGTCCAGTTTCAGGGGCCGGGACCCTGCGGGGCGGGCGAGCGTCCCGTGCGCCCCGGCTGCGTCCTGCGGCGGGTGGGCGAGCCCGGAGCTCGGCTCTCGCGGCCTTCACGGCCAGCGCGCTCTGCGGCGGGTGCGTGAGGGGCTGGGTGGGCTCCCCCAGGCTGAGGTCCGCGCAGGGCAGGTGGGGACCTTGGCGCCGGCACTGCGTGCGGGAGGTGGGCCATCGGGCCGCGGGGACAGGGTGGCTGAGGGTCAGGGGCTCTGACTGTGCCGGTTCCAAGCTCCAGAGTGAGCCGTGCGGCCCGTGGGCGCCGGAGGTGGTCGAGCTGGGTGTGCCGCTTCCTTGCAGACGGAGTGTCTCAACTACATCCGCGTGCTGCAGCCGCTCAGCCCCGACGCCCTGTACGTGTGCGGGACCAACGCCTTCCAGCCGTCCTGCGACCACCTGGTAAGGCCGGGCCGCCCCTGCCCAGCGACCCCGGTCCGGTCTGCAAAACCCCCGGGGCGGGCAGGACTCCGGACCCCGGCCCGTGGCGGTGGGGGTGCCTCTGGGACCTGCCGTGTGAGAAGCGTGGACACCGGGACCCAGTGTCCCGCCCCCTGGGCTCTGTCATGCTTTGTGTGGTGGGAGGGGCCTCGCTGTGACGTCGGTCAGGTCACGTGGCAAAGCCATGGCTTCCGGTCCCGGCTGCCTGTTTTTTGTTTTTTTGTTTTAAGATTTATTTTTATTGTTTTATTTATTTATTATTATTTTTTTAATTTATTTTTTATTATCATTATATTTTATTGTTAAATTTGATGGGGTGACATTGGTTGGTAACAACCGGCTGCCTGTTCTTGGTTCACTCTCCCCACGGCCTCCCCAGGAGCGTCTGCATGAGACGCTGCACAAGTTCAGATGCTTAGGAGCCCTGCTTGCTCGCTCTTTTTCTTTTCTTGCCCTCCTGCCTTCCTTCTCTCTTTCCTTCTCTCGTTTGCATTTCTTTTACCGCTTATTTGTTCACGTCAGCTCGTCGCTGACGCGTGGGGTGCCTGTTACGACCCCCATCGCCTGCACGGTGCGCCCCGTGCCCCCGCTCTCCTCCCGGCTCCGTGTGTCTGACGCCCTTTCTTGCCGTTCGCCTGCAGAGCCGGACGTCCTTCCAGTTCCTGGGGAGGCGGGAGGACGGCAAAGGGAGGTGTCCCTTCGACCCGGCGCAGAGCTACACGTCCGTCCTGGTCGGTGAGTGGTGCTGGGGCGGGCGCTGCTGCCGACGAACGGGACCCCGTTCTCAGCCCCCCCCCCCGCACGTCGCTGTCCCCGCAGGGGTCCTGCCTCGGACCCTCTCGCACGAGCCTTGGGAGTCACGTTCCAAAGCGCAGCCAGGCCCCCAGGTCAGCCCCGTGCACGCAGGTCTCCGGGTCCCGCGTCTCAGGGCGCCATCCGCGGGCAGAGCTGTGACAGCCCAGGAGGGGCTGGTGTGGGGCGAGCAGGACGGGGGGCGGGGAGGGCGCTGCGCTGACCCCGTGTCCCCCCGTCCCCGGGCCCTGAAGACGGGGAGCTGTACTCCGGGACCTCGTACAACTTCCTGGGGAGTGAGCCCATCGTTGCCCGCAGCTCCGCGCAGAATCCCCTGAGGACGGAGTACGCCATCCCCTGGCTCAATGGTAAGACGCAGGCGGCGCTGTGTCCCCGCGGCGGCCCCGCCCGCCCCCCGGGGTCCCCCTCGGGTCAGGGGGGCCTGGTGCTCCGTGTCGTGTGGTGCGGCCATGGCCCCATGGACAATGCGTCCACGTCGCGTCCACGATGCAGGTGGCTCGGCTGCGCACGGGAGGCACCGATGGTGAGGCGGGTGGCCCAGGAGATGAGGGACAGAAGGACCCTCCTCTGTGAGCCCCGGGCCTGGGCTTGGGGCTGCGAGTGTGTCTGAACAGTTTAAACCAGCAAATGCCCATCAACTAGTGGGTCTCCGGGGGCCCCCGGTTACCGGCCAGTCAGCAGGTCCGGCTTTTCATTCCCGAGTTGGACGGGGCAGGGGCGGGGCGCAGCTCCAGGGGCCAAGGAGGCTCAGTGGGGGGGGCGCCGTCCTCACACGTGGCCCCTGGAGTTCGGGAAATGGCACGTGCGCTCTCCCGTGTGTGCAGGGCGGTGCCCGGGGCAGGCACGGGCATCACACCTGGCGGTCCCTCCCCACAGAGCCCAGCTTCGTCCATGCGGACGTGATCCGCGGGAGCCCGGGCAGCGACGACCAGGTCTACTTCTTCTTCACGGAGGCATCTGTGGAATACGAGTTCATGCTCAAGCTGATGGTCCCCCGAGTGGCCCGGGTGTGCAAGGTGAGCCCACCCCCCGGGTGTGCGAAGTGAGCCCACCCCCCCATCCCCCAGGTGTGCAAGGTGAGCCCACCCCCCGTCCCCTGGGTGTGTGAGGTGATCCCGCCCCCCCTCTTGGCTCCACCCATGAGCTCCTGCCAGGAGGCCCCACCTGTGCAGAGCTCAGTGGGGGGCAGCCCCGCCTCCGCCGGAGTCTTGGGGGGACCCAGGCACCCAGAGGGGCGGCTGTACAGCTCTGTCCCCAGTGTGCTGTTTGTGACGCCCCTTCCTCAAGCTTGCCCCCCCCCCAGAGTCAAAGAAAGTCAGGTTCTGCCTCCCATTAACTAGACTCCATTGAAACTGGGGTCCCGTTCCCGTGTCCCGTTGAGGGGCAGCGCGTTCTCGTGCCCAGAGGCAATGGGGATGCTTCACGATCGTGTTTCTCGGCACCTGTGTTTCTGAGTTTCCGTATTTCTATCCAGGCTGTCACAGCAGGAGGGTCTCGGGATTGTCACTAAAGAGAGCCAGGGGTTCCAAATGCACCGAAGTGGGAAATGTGGGGGGTGTGGGGGGAGTGAACATGTGACACCCCCCCCTCCCGAGAGCATCTTCTGGGGCCTGAGACAGGCTGAGCAGCCCATGTGGCCGCTGGCATCCGGCTCAGCGGGTCCCTCAGGGACGGGCCACCAGCCACAGGGGACGTGTCCCCGATGGGTGTGCACAGGTCGAGTTGCTTCCGTGGCCGCCGCCGGCTGCCTCCCATCCACAGGGTGTTGCCGGTTGGGGCTGGTTGAATCTGGGGTCCGAGGGGCGCTCAGGTCGCGTGGCTGTGTGCCGACGGCCTCCCTCTCCCACCGCGGGGCCGTGTCCCTCGGGCCTCACCGATGCCCTGTGCACGGGCTGCCGCCTCCTCCTCACACGTGCGTGTCCCAGGGCGACCAGGGCGGCCTGAGGACCCTGCAGAAGAAGTGGACGTCCTTCCTGAAGGCCCGGCTGATCTGCTCCTGGCCCGACAGCAACCTCGTCTTCAACGTGCTCCGGGACGTCTTCATCCTCAGGTCTCCGGACCTGCAGGAGCCCGTGTTCTACGGGGTCTTCACCCCACAGCTGTGAGTGTTGGGCGGGCAAGGCTTCCTCCCAGGTGCGTCCTCACCCGAGTGCTCACACGCCTCCCCCTCCCCAGGAACAACGTGGGGCTGTCGGCCGTGTGTGCCTACAGCCTGTCGGCGGCTGAGGCAGTCTTCTCTCGGGGGAAGTACATGCAGAGCGCCACTGTGGAGCAGTCCCACACCAAGTGGGTGCGCTACAACGGGCCCGTGCCCATGCCGCGGCCCGGGGCGGTGAGTGAGCGTGCGGGAGCCGTGCGGGGCCAGGCGTGCCCACCTGCACCCCTGGGTCTGCGTCCTACCCCCCAGGACCCCGCAGGGTGACGGGCACGCCCTCCGCCTTGTGCAGGGCCGTCGCTATGGCCGCAGGCCGCCCACTCGGGTCTGCTCCGGCTGCACGGGGCGCTCTGTAGAATGCACATGGCCTTACCGTCAGCTCTGTGTTGTTCTCTGGTCCCGGCAGGGAGCACACCTCCTCTAGACAAAGACGTGAGCTGTGCACCCCGCACAAGAGCCGCACATGTGGAACTTGGTGCTTTTTGTTCATGAAAGAGCAGCAGTAAAGGAAGAGCCTGGAACAGACTAGCGGGAGACACAGAGGTGCAGGCTCTGTGGGTAGAACTCAGGTTCCAGGCCGATTTGGTTGTGTGCCTCCACTCACGTCAGGACTGGGGTGTCAGGCCGTGTGCGGGGCCCAGAGGCAGGGGGCCTGGTAGCTGCAGCTGAGGCCCCAGGATAGTCTCCCCGTGGGAAGCACCTACTCTGACACTACCCCTGTGCGTATTGTTAAGTGACACAGTTTTCCTTAGAGCCGTGAACTTGGGGTCACGCACCTCAGGAGCTGGGACAGAAAACGAATCCCCCAAGCTCTTGACCCCTGAACTGCTCAGAACAGAACCATTTTTTTAGTGACTTTTGCCAGTCACCTTACGGGCGAGCTATTGAATGATGAGGGTTTATTTTGTTACAAAAGCTCGAGGCTTTGTTTGACACATATGCACAGATAAGTTACTTCACCGACTGTGGGTCTTGAAACAGTCACATCTCGTGCATGAAAACCCAGCTGCATTTCCTGGGTGCTTCATAACCGTGTCTTCAGCTTTCTGGGGCAAGGCCTTCCCAAGTTCTCCCCCTTTTTCAAGAAACCCACTGTGGGGCCCCACACTTTGCAGCCCCAGGGCGCCCCACCTTGTGCCGCACGCGTGCAGGGGCCCGGCGGGCCATGCGGGTAATGGCGTGTGGCTCCCCGCAGTGCATCGACCGCGAGGCGCGGGCGGCCAACATCTCCAGCTCCCTCTCGCTGCCCGACAAGACGCTGCAGTTCGTCAAAGACCACCCCCTGATGGATGACTCCGTGACCCCCATGGATGGCCGGCCCAGGCTGGTGAAGAGTGACGTGAACTATACGCAGATTGTGGTGGACCGGACTCGGGCCCTGGACGGCACCGTCCACGACGTCATGTTTGTCAGTACAGGTGGGGCGCCTGCCCCTGTGAGCCGGCCTCCCCTTCCCCCGGCCCCCCTGGGGCGCTGGTGTTTCCGAGACGCCCCCGCCCCTGGCTGCCTTCCCATCATGGTGACCCGCAGGCCACCGAGGCACTGGGTAGGCGGGTCCCGGCCCAGCACTGGAAGTTCAGGTCTGGTGGGTCTGGGCGGATGCGGTTGGAGCCGAGCAGGCCCACGGCCATCCCTCCTCCCCGCCCGGCCCCGGGCCTGTGCTGACCTGCCAGGGACACCCTGCTTCCCGGGCGCCCGGGGAACAGGAAGCCAGGGTTCCTGGGCTGCCTGGCAGGGGCCCCGAGGTCGGCCCGGGTGCGTCCCAGCTGTGCTCTCATGGGACAGGGAGCGCCGGGAAGGATGGTCCCCGGGGGAGCCCCAGAACCGGTCAGGGTTTGGCGTGGTGGCTGTGCGGGGAAGGCTGTCGACCACGAAACACGCGTTTGGCCTTCATCAGACGTGGGGGGCCGCCTGGCCCCCGGGAGCTCCTGTCATCTTACCCATGACGCTCCCCTTCCATGTCTGTTGTCCAAAGGCCCCCGTGTCTGAGTCTCTCGCTAAGGATACGCGCGGAGAGGGCGGAGGGTGGTGTGTGCGCTGCAGCCGCCCCACCCCCCAGGGGGGCCCTAACCTTGCGCTGACCTTGCAGACAGGGGTGCTCTGCACAAGGCCGTGAGCCTGGAGCATGGGGTGCACATCATTGAGGAGACGCAGCTGTTCCAGGACCAGGAGCCGGTGCAGACCCTGCTCCTGTCCTCCATTAAGGTGAGGCCACTGCTCGGCTGGGCAGGGCGGCCTCTGGTGGCCGGTGTCTTGGTCACCGGGCCGGGGCCGGGCTGACTGGCCCAGAGGAGCCTAGCCTTCTGTTCCGTGCACCGTGGGATTTAGGATGGACGGGAGGCGGGCCGGGGTCATGGGGGGCTTTCTCCTGAGAGTCAGCAGCACCTCACTGAGCTGTTCTGACGCTGGGGTGGGGGTGGGGGTGGGGTGCTGGGTTACAACGAAAACACTTCCTGTTCCCTGAACTGGGTGGGGGCCTCCAAATTGGTGGCTTCTCGCCACCACCAAGGGCGGGTCTGTACAGACAAGCGGGGAAGCCACAGCTCTGCTCCACCGGGTCACTCAGGACCCGGCACCACAGCCCTGCACCACCGGGTCACTCAGACCCGGCACCGCAGCCCTGCTCCACTGGGTCACTCAGGGCTGACACCGTGGCCCCGCTCCACCAGGTCACTCAGGCTGACACCGCGGCCCCGCCCCACTGGGTCACTCAGGCTGACACCACGGCCCCGCCCCACCGGGTCACTCAGGCCCAACACCGCAGCCCCGCCCCACCGGGTCACTCAGGAGGGACCTGGGCTGGCCCAGACCCTGCCGTTTTAAACCCGAGGCCGGCTGCCCCCGGCCCACCGTCCTGTTTGCACCCACAGGGCAGGAGGTTCGTCTATGCCGGTTCCAACTCGGGCGTGGTCCAGGCCCCAGTCGCCTTCTGCGGGAAGCACAGCACATGCCAGGACTGTGTGCTGGCCCGGGACCCCTACTGCGCCTGGAGCCCGGGCGAGGCGGCGTGCGTGGCCCTACAGCCCATGGACGGCCCCAGCAGGTACCTGCAGGGGCAGACGGGCGGCGTGGGGGTGCCCCGCCCGCCCTGCGGAGCCCGGGCATGTGTGGACTCTGTGCCCCTTGTTTTGCAGGAACCTGATTCAGGAAATGAGCGGGGACACGTCCGGCTGCCCAGGTAAGTTCCCGTCCCCTCCGCACGCCCCCGGGGCCGGCCCGTTGCGTCCCCGTTTCGCGATGCTCTGGTGGTGGTGTGTTGTGTGCCTTCCTTTCTCTTTCTCTTCCGGAGCCGAGGGCAGCAACTCCATGACCCTTCTCTGTCCCTTTTGTCACCAGAAAAGGAGGTTCAAAGCCATGCAGAGCGGATCTGTTACAGGAACTCACTCCCAGTCCAACATGGTCGTGGCCCCTCTTGAGACACTTCTCTCTCCCCTTAGTAGAGACTCTCTTGGGGGGTGGTCCTTGGGTGGCCCCACTGCCTGCTGGGAAGCCCAGCGCATCCCGGCTGAAGGCAGTCGGTCCCCGGGCCTCCTGCCCTCGCGTCCCCAGCCTGACAGCTGTTATCAGTGAGGACACGTTGAGGAGGGCATCACAGGCAGATATGGGCAGTTGCCTTGCTCGTAAAAGCCGGTCACATGTGACTACGCCCCACTCTGTGCGTTTCCTCCTGGGAAACCAGGGTGCCAGATGGGGTTTCTGCCTCCGATGGTTTCGTCCCCGTGGAGCTCGTCTCTGCTTTGTGGTCACATGTGTGTCTATCTCCTTCCTTGTTCCAGAAAAGCCCGCACGGCTGCACTGGGCGAGCCTCGTGTCGCCTGTTGACCTGTTTAGTAGAGACGCTGGAGGGGCGCGCGGGGTTGCTGACGCTGTGCACGTTTATTTTGATGTTCCAGATAAGGTTCAGGAAAGTTTCCGGCAGCATTTTTTCAAGCGAGGCAGCACAGCGGAACTCGGGTGCTCCCAGAAGTCCAGCCTGGCACGGGTGCTGTGGACCTTCCAGAACAGGGTGCTGAAGGCCGAGGGCCCCAAGTACAGCCTGCTGGGCAGGAAGAGCCTGCTCATCTTCAACCTGTCGGAAGGCGACAGCGGCGTCTACCAGTGCCTGTCGGAGGAGCGCATCCTGGACAAGACGGTCTTGCAGGTGGTGGCCAGGCACGTGCTGGAGGTCCGGACGGCCCTGCGGACCTCGGTGGCCCCGCCTGCGCCGGCCACGGGGACAGAAAGCGACCGGAGCACCCCAGATGTGCCGACGGGCCCCCCACACAGCTCCTCGACCCGGACCCCGGCCACTCAGGCCGCTACCCCTCCCAGCCCGGTGCCCACCGGCGGCGCATCCTGCAGACCCAAGATCGTCATCAACACGGTGCCCGAGGTCCACTCGGAGAAGACGCTGTACCTCAAGTCCGGCGACAACCGCCTCCTCATGTCCCTTTTCCTCGTCTTCTTCGTCCTGTGCCTCTGCCTCTTGTCCTACAACTGCTACAAGGGCTACCTGCCCAGCCAGTGCCTGAAGTTCCGCTCAGCCATGCTGCTGGGGAAGAAGCCGCCCGCCTCCAACTTCTCCGATGGCGAGCCCAGCCTGAAGGAGACGCTGGTGGAGCAGGGCAGCCTGGCCCAGCAGAACGGGGGGCAGCCGCGGCCAGCGGCCCCGGACACGGGCTACGAGACCGAGCAGGACACCACCATCAGCCGGGCACCCACCGACCGGGAGGACTCGCAGAGGATGGACGACCTCCTCTTCCGGGGCCGGGACAGGCCCTTCGATGTCAAGTGCGAACTGAAGTTCGCGGACTCGGACGCGGATGGGGACTGAGGCAGCTGCGCCCCCGTGCTGTGCCCTCAGCCTGCGCCGTGTCGTGTCGCGTCCGGGCCCCTCGTCCGTCCTCCAGCCTGTGTCCTGTGTCTCGTCTCTTGGGTCGACCTCGTGATGTCATGTCTTTGTTCTCCTGGAACATGGCAAGCGTCATGCTGGGGCTGCCGCAGCCGGCATGTCCTCTGGACGCTGTCTGGTGGCGGGGCGACCACTGACCTGGAAGGAGTGGTCCCTCACGCGTCCCCATCCCTCCTCAAAGCCCCCCAAAGATGATTTAATTCCAGATTGGCAGTGACGTTTCAGGCCTATCAGATCGGGAACCCGCGGCCTGTTGTCCAGATTGGTTTCTCCCACACAGTGTTTCTTTTAGTGTTTTTTTTTGGCTTAATGTTGTTGGAGCGTTAGGTCATCATTGGCGTTCTGTTCTTTTCGTTTCTAAGTGACTACAGCGGCCGTGCTGACCTTCAGGGGACGGACGTCTGAGACTAGATTGCGTGGCTTTCGTTGCTTCAGATTCTCAGGGAAAAACTTACGTTGGCCAAACGCGTTCGTGTCTGCTTTTCGAGATGCGGACGGAGCTGTCTCTTGACCATGCTGACGTTTTCTGTACACATTTTATTCCTTGAGGGAAGTGTCATTTTTAGAGAGATTTTCTTTCTGGGCTTTTCTTTTTTTCTCTTGCTGTAACTTTTCAGAAGAGAAGGTATGGGGGGTGGTCTCATGACCACCGGGCAGGGTTTTGTGTTGGGGGGACGGTGGCCCCAGGGGGCATACGGGGGGTCTGCGCTGGCCCAGAGCTGAGGGCACAAGTGCTACACAATCCACTGCCCACGGCCACCTGTCATGCCATCCTGTCCAGACAGATGGGACAGGTCGGGACACGGGTCAGCAGAACACCTCCTTTCCCCTTTCACTTCCTCCTCACACCTCTGACCCTTGCCGACTGCCCATTGGCTGACCTGAGCCGTACCAGCCGAGGGACGGGCTGGCGCCCACGGTGGCCCCGGGTTTTCTGTGGCAAAGAGCAGGGACCCGGGTTTCTCTGTGCCCGTGGGTACAGTGTCGTCATTCAGCGTGACCAAACTCGCCTGTTCTGGTGTACACATGTGTGTTTTATAAGATTTCCTTTGTTTTTATTTTTCTACTTTTGGATTGTATATACATTTGGAAAGTAACCGAATAAACGAGAAGCTTATATCCTGGATATGGGCACGTGATTTCCTGAGGCCGCATGGCCTCCCTCCCTGGGGCCCCTCCTGCCCCCCCCCGCCCTCCCCATGCTGTGTGACACATGGGCCCCTCGTCTGCCCCCAACGCACCGTGTGACATGTGGGCCCCTTGTCTGCCCCCCACGTACCGTATGACACACGTGGGCCCGCCTCTGTCCCCCCCATGTACCGTGTGACACGGGGGCCCCTCGTCTGCCCCCCACATACCGTGACACATGTGGGCCCGTCTGCCCCCCCACGTGCCGTGTGACACACGCGGGCCCCTCGTCTGCCCCCCCCACATGCCGTGTGACACGCGGGCCCGCCTCTGTCCCCCCACGTGCCGTGTGATACGCAGGCCCTCTCCCGCCTCAGCGCCCTCTCTTCTCTGTCCTGCCTGCAGCTCCCGGGCCCCTCCCTCCTCGGGGGTCCTCTCAGTCCTGTCGGGGCCCCGACGCGCCCTCTCCCCGGAGCCCCTGGCTGGCCTCAGGCTGGGGGCCCGACAGCCGCCCGCAGGTCACCTTGCTGCCGCCCTTCCTCCGTGACCAAGCCCAGCAGGTGCCGGCCATGGCGACCTTTCACCTCTTCTGCCAGGTCATAGGTGAGCGGGGCGCTTGTGCGGGCGGGGGCAGGGCCCTGCTGCGCGCGGCCTTCTGGGCCGCCGCCCTCCATGACCCCCGGGGCAGCCGAGCCGGCGGCCCAGAGCCAAGGCACCGCGTCCCCTGCGCGGGCTCTGCGGGGCTGAGGAGGCGTTCCCGGCGTCCACTGCGCGGGGCTTCCCGGCGTCCCGTGCGCGGGCTCTGCCGGCCACGGCGTCCCCGACGTCCACTGCGCGGGGCATCCCAACATCCCCTGCCCGGGGCTCTGCGGGGCCGAAGCTGCGTCCCCGTCCACTGCGCGGGGCTTCCCGATGTCCCGTGCGCGGGCTCTGCCGGCCTCGGCGTCCCCGACGTCCACTGCGCGGGGCATCCCAACATCCCCTGCCCGGGGCTCTGTGGGGCCGAAGCTGCGTCCCCGCCCACTGCGCGGGGCTTCCCGATGTCCCGTGCGCGGGCTCTGCCGGCCGCTACATCCCCGACGTCCACTGCGCGGGGAATCCCGGCATTCCGTGCGCGGGCTCTGTCGGCCACGGCGTCCCCGACCGCTGCGCGGGGCTCTGCGGGGCCGAGGCGGGCGGGGCATCCCGGCGTCCCCAGCGCGGGGCTCTGTGGGGCGGAGGCGGTGTCCCCGACGCCCCGGTCCTGCCCTCAAGGACCGATAGCTGCCAGGGGCTGGGGGTGGCTGTGCGTCAGCCACATTGGTCCCAGATGCCGGCGTCAGGCCAGATGGGGCCCCAGCCGCTGGCCCATCGGGTGACTGAGCGCCACACGTGTGTCGCATCGGGCGATTTCGAGAACGACCTCGGGGCCTCCAGGGCGGGGACGGGGGTGAACGATTTGCTGCGTGACGTTTAAGCGCAGGAGTGGCCGCCAGTCCGGTGGGGTCCTTGGGGTAGAAGCCAGGAAGTGGCCTTTCGGGGACCCCGTGACGATGGGCATTCAAGGACGCCCTGCTCAGCCACGTGGTTTTGAGCCCACCTAGGAGCCCTGCTCTTCCTAAACGCAGCCTGTTCGGGGGTCCGAGTACGGCCCCCCAACGTGTGCCCGCTCCTCACTGCAGGCTGGGCCCCGGGCGTGAGCTCGGGTGGTGGGCTAGCCCCTGGCCGCGGCCCCGGGGTCCGAGTGGACCGCATGCATGCGTGGGGCGCATGAAGGGGGCTGCTTGCACAGGCCGCACACAGCAGTGGGGACACCGGAGTTGGGGGGGGGCTATCATGCCCCTCTCACTCGGAGCTGTCTGGCCCCCTCCTCCAGCAAGGGTCAGCCTCCCTTCCAGGGGGAGGACATTGTCCCCAGGAGTTGTGGCTTTGTCGCAAAGCAGAGCCAGTCCTGCATGGGTGGTCTCCTTGTTGGCCTTGGGTGAGGGTGCAGGATGGGTCGGCTGCCCCTGCCTGGCACTGACCCCAGGTGGGGGCTGGGACCCTCGATGCCCCCTAGCCCCCCACCCCTACGCCAAGGCCAGCCTGGGGCAGCTGCCAGGGGTCGGGCCCAGAGCCCCTGTTTCTGAGGAGCAGGCCTCATTGTGGGGTAGCTGCCCAGGTGCCCTCTGGATGTCACAACACGGTGACTCTGTGGCCGGCTTTAACTTTCCCTCTCTTTTCATTTCCTCTGCATTCAAAGTGAGCTGGATAGTTAGTAAAAAGAATGCATGGAACGTAAGTACTTGTTTAACACGCTTAGTGTTTTGCCGCCGTGGAGAACGTCCTCCCCATGCAGGTGCGCGTGCTGAGTGCACCTCGACTGTTCCTGCCGCAGGAGCTGTGGTCTTGGGGAGTTCTGTTCCTGAGAGGTTCCTGCGGCTGTGGTTGGGGTGGCACACGGGGCCTCAGCTCAGGTGCCCCCGATTCCTTGTCCCAGAGTTGGGCGTGAGAACCTTCCAGAGCCCCTGTGACTCATCTAAGCAGCTCCAGGCAGGTCACCACTGGGCAGAGCGAGGGGACCAGGAAGGAGGCAGGGCCTTTTAAGAATGGACTCCGGGGTCAGCGCCTCAGGTCTCAAGTTCTTGATCCCAACACCCCACGCAAATCCGTGTTTAGAGTGAGAACCCACCGAGATGCCCGGCAGCCAGGAGACGGCCAAGCACCCAATGGAGTCTTGACGCACGCTCCGCGGCCAAGGGGACTCAGTGCCCAAGGGGTGGGCACCCAGCGGGCGAGCTCGTACATAGACGCGGCATGAGGACACGGGAACGTGGGTACGTGCCGAGCTGGGTGAGCACGTACATCCAGCCGTGTCTGTGAGCACGTATGTGCTGTCCACGGGCCGAGTACGAAGCTGCAAGTTGCGGTGGCCGAGTGGAAGCGTGCACGTCCTGCTCGGTCACGTGCGTCCCCTGCTCAGGTAGGCAGACGGGCGCTTCTCTCTGCAGCTGCCCTTCCTCCATGAGGCCAGCTGCCCCGTGGGGGTGGGCACCTAAGGAGACTTCTAAGAACCACGTCTTGGCTGCGTGATGATCGGGGGCGCTTGGGGACAGGCCAGCGCCACAGCCGGCCACAGCGGTGGGAGGGTCCCCGTGGAATAGCAGGCGTCTGTCGGGGAGCCAGGGTCTGGGAGGTGGGCCTGTCCCAGCGTGGCCCCTGGGCCCCTGGATACGGCCAGAAGACAGCAGGCTCACTGACTGCCTTTCACGGTGAGGAGGGCGGCCCTAACCGCCTGCCGCCGGGATGGGGCCCGGGGCCTGGGGCCCAGGGACGTTCCCGGCTCTGCACACGCTGCTCCTGCGGACCCAGCACGCTGTCTCCTCGGCTCTGGGCTGAACGCTGGTCCCCGGCCCCAAGCGTGTGCGCTACCCAGCCCACATCCGGTTCGGCAGAGCTGAGACCCCAGCCAGGTCCAGGGACAGGTGTGACGGTGTGGGGCTGTCCCCCACCCCCCCACCTGCTCATCCCCATAGCGAGAGCCCTCAGCCCGTCTGAGCACCCGGGGGCCCCAGGGCAGCGGCACCCCTGGCTCAGCCCTGTCCAGTGTGGTGGGGAGTGGGGGAGGGGCTGGGCCTTTGGCTGGGGGGGTGGCCGCTGCCACCAGGTCCCCAGAGAAGGGGACGCAGTCCTGGCGGCCGAGCAGGTTACACTGGGAGGCAGGTGTCTGAGGCCAGGGAGCGGGGCCACGGGCGGGGTCCAGGTCCCCCTGCAGGGGCCTAGTGCCCTGTGCTGTCAGCTGGGGTGGCCCCCGGCCCCCACCCGTGGGCCCAGGCAGCCAGTGCTTGTTCATGGGGCTCTGGGACACACGCGGAGCTGCCTGTGTGCCCCCAGGTCCGGCGGACGTCCACTTCGTCTGGGAGAAGGACGGGCGTGAACTGGAGATGTGCGTTCCTGTGCAGACCCACACACTGCCCGACGGCGGGGCCCACGCGCTCAGCTGGCTGCGGGACACCGTCCGCGAGAGCACTGATTACCGCTGCTCTGCCATCTCCGCGGCGGGGAGGCGGAGCTCCCACGTGCGGGTCTCTGTGATGCCACGTGGTAAGCACGCCTGGCCAGGCCCGCCCTGCGCCCCGTCCCCACACCGAGGCCTATATCACGCCCCAAAAACCCCTGGCCCCGCCCCCACGTCCCGGCCCCTGCATGCGCGCATGTGCGCGCACCGTCGTCAGGGTGGCTGAGCCCGCGCTTCTGTGATGGCAGCCTCCTGCACTTTGGTTCCCCACGTGCGAGCTCCACCTGCGGGCCCCTCTGTTCACTCCACAGCCGAGTGGACCGCGTCCTCGGCGCCGCCTGGGCCTGGGGCACCGGGGGACTCCCTTCCTCAGCGCCGACCCGCGCGGCCCATGTCCCCCGGGCCCCGTCACACGGGCATCGGGGAGGTCGGTGTTTCCAGGGCGGAAACGCCATCTTCACGCTTCCGATGGGAGTTACGCGGGGTGGACTGATGTGGCGGGGAAACCGGTGCCCTGGTGTCCGAAGGCGCACGCCCCAGCCCTCCGGCTCCCGGGCCCCTGCCTGTGACATGGGGCCGCTGTGTCCCTGGGCGCTGTGCGGGCTGATGCCGTCGCCCAGGGCGTCCTGGTGGGCGGGGCTCCGCACGCACGCAGAAGCCCCGCCCACACGCAGAAGCCCCGCCCCGCACACGTGGGCGGTGTCCTGGAACGTTCACTCCTCTTCTCCACGGCTCTTCTCCACGACGTTTGCCGGGACGCTGGGCCCTGTCCTCTCCGGCAGTGACAGCTGGAGACAGCCTCCAGGCTGTAGCTCCTCTGAGCGGGTTCAGTGTCTCTGGGGGAGGAACCGCAGTCCCCAGTGGGTGACGGTCAGGGGGCCGCGCGAGGCCACAGCGGGCCCGGCCACTTGTGCCACAGGACCTGGCGTGGGCGGCTCCTGAAAGCACCCGCAGCGACCACGCAGCTCGTGTCTGTGTCTGCGAAGAACTCCCGCTCGGGGTCGGGCTGCGAGGAGCCGGTGCCGCAAGGTGCCCCCGGTGCCGTGCCGCTGGCCCCCCGCGAGCCCACGTGGCCTGGTCAGCAGGGCCAATTCCTCAGCCCTGGAGGAGGGGAGCTGAGGCCACTGGAGGCCCCTGGTCCCCGCGTCAGCCTAGCGGGTGCGGGAGGTCCGCCCTCCCTCACCCTCCTGGAGAGAAGCCTGGGGGAGCAGCGGCCACCCGGGCGGGGGGCTCTGCCGGTACCAGCCCGACCCCCAGGCCCAGTGGCTCCAGGCCTGGCTCGGCCCACAGCGAGCCGCACCAGGGGGTGGCTCAGCGCGCCCTCACGGAGGACGGGCACCCGCGGTGCCACAGGGCAGCGAGGCTGACCAGAGCCCGGCTCCTGTCGCGCAGGCGTCCCCCACCCGGAGGCCGGGAGCCAGGAGCTGGCGGCCTGGAGGGCTGCAGCCGGGGAGCACGGCCGCATGATGCAGCGCTGGACGGAGGCGTGGGTACGTGGCCCCAGGGCGGTGCCCTTCTGGGGCCGGTGGGGGAGGCGGAGACTGAAGTCAGGTGGGACAGGGCTGGTTCTGGTTCGCTGGGCCTCCGGGTCGCCCGAAGCCCCGGATGGAGCAGGAAGCCGGACAGGGGACAGGCCGGGCACTTGCAGCCTCCGCACTTAGGGAGCACGCAGGCGGGAGACGAGGCCCCTGACCGCCCGAGGGGACACGGGGTGAGGCGGGGCCAGCATCCTGCCAGTTGAGACCACGGTTGTCCTTTTAGGAAAGCTGCAAGGACACGCTTTAGCCACCAGGAGGCAGTGCCAGGCGGACGCCACGGGCCACACCCCCGGAGACCCCATGGCTGCGAGGTATCCTGCCTGCCCCCAACGTGGCACCGACGCGTGAGCCCCGACCGCACCTGAGACAGCAGCTGGAGCTTTTTAAAAACCTGGGTGCTTCCACATGACGGAGGGAACCGAGCCTGGTCACCTCAGTGACAGTGACACCGTCCCAGTGCTGTCGCTGTGCTGCACGGGCCACTCCCACGAGACCCGAGTGCACCCTACACAGGGGCAGGGGCTCCCCCAGACAACTGTGGTGCTGGACCAGCACCCCCCTTGCAGCCACTGAACCCTGATGCGCACACCGTGGGGGGAGGCCCACGGGGGCAGGGGGCCCACGGCGTGTCCCGTCCCTTGCGGGGGCCGTGCACTGAGCTCGTCTGGTGCAGAAGCCAGCAGGCAGCTGCGCCCTTGTCCTGGTACCTGTTTTCTGCACAGTGAGCAGCGTGATGTGACGAGTGGCATCACTCCCACTCCCAAGTCCAGCCAGGTCTCACATGGCTGTTTCCTGTCTCGATATAAAACTTCCCCTCACGTCCGCACGTAGTGACACGTAGATGCCGCCAGCTACCTTGACAAGTGCTCTGCTGGGAAATGTGGCCCTGAGGATGAATCTAGGTTCTCCGCACTGTTGTGAAAAATAAAGGCAGCGAGTTCTGCGTCTCCTCAGTGCGGTCTGTCCGTGGGAGTCCCCCGCGCCGTGGGCTTCCCGCCACGCCATCAGCACAGTGTAGGTCACTACGTGGCAGGACGGTGGCCTCTCAGCCAGAGAGGCGGGGCACGGCATCACATGAGATGGGCGTGGGGTGCGGAAGCCCACCCCCTGCGCCCCACACGGCTGAGACCCCGGAAGCTAGGGACAGAACCTGCACCACCAGCTAAGGTTATCTCAGTGATTTTTTTCCCCATGATCATTTTGTCCTTTTTATTTCTCTGAATTAATTTTTCAATTAGTTAACATACAATATTGTATTAGCGATTAGACTTTTGTGTAACTTACAGTGACCACCCTGATACACCCAGTGCCCACCTGGCAGGCACCATAGTTACAACGCTATAACCGACAGTATTTACACCCCGACTGCTCCTGCGACTGGCAATGTGAACATCTCAATCCCTTCCCCTTTTCCACCTAAACCAACACCCTCCCATCTGGCAACAATTTGTTGTTTAGATTCCACATCTAAGTGGAATCGTATGGCATTTGTCTTTCTGACTTACTTCACTCAGCATAACACCCTACGTCCATCCATGTCGTATCACGTGGCAAAGTTCCACCTTTTTATGGATGAGATACTCCACTGCACACATGCTCCATTTATTTGTCCATTCACCTGCTGATGGGCACGTGAGTTGCTTCCGTATCTTGGCTAGTGTAATTCTGCAGTAAACACTGGGGGAAGAGGTCACAGATCTTTGCAAATTAGTGTTTCCATTTTCTTCAGGTAAATACCCAGAAGTGGAACTGCTGGGTCATCAGGTGGTTCTACTTTTCATTTTTTAAGGAATCTCCATAGCGGCTGTGCGTTTACATCGTCACCAGCACTTGCTGGGTGTCAACTTGTTGATGACACTCATTCTGACAGGTGTGAGGTGGTGGCTCGTGGTTTTTTTTTTAATTGTTTGAGAGGTGGAGGGGGCTGGCGCAGTCTCCATAGATGCACATTTAGTTGTGACCCGGTTTCATTCCACACGGGTGGATGTGTGGCCGTGCGGGGTGGGAACTGAACGGGCCTCCCACCATCCGGTGGTCACCAGTTGTGCTGCAGTTCAGCCTATGGGTTTGCACGGGCTGGGGCTGGGGCTGGGACTCAATCCCCTGACCAGAGCAAGGGCTCAACCTGCTGAGTCCTTCCTTCCAGAGCTTTGTAGTCAGTCATCACCCAACACGGTTTTTTTGTAAACCTCTGGCTGGCTCTCCGCTTACTGTTACCGGAGAACGAGTCTCCTCAGCGCAGTGTCCAGGTTCTTGGGGTCCTGAACAAAGAACTGAGACATAGGAGTGCAAGAGTCGCTGATTGCAAGCAAGCGCACGCTCCCAGGAAGTGGGCGTGTTAGCAGAAAGGACAGTTTAGAAACTAAAGTATACGCCAATGAGATGGCATCTAAAGAGTGGTTCAGACGCCCTGGGCCCATTTTTAATTAGATTATTGGGGGCGGGGGGGGGGGGGTTAGGTTGTGTAAGTTCTGGATTCATTTTTTGGTGTTAAGTTGTAGAAATTCCCTATGTATTTTGGAGATTAACTCCTTATCTGGCCTATCATTGGCAAATATCTTCCTCCATTCAGTAGATTGTCTTGGTTTCACTTGTGCAAAATCTTCTTAGTTTGATGTAGCCACATCTGTTTGTTTCCTTTGCACGGGGGAGATTTTACACATATAAGAGCAATGTCAGAGGATTTACTACTTGTTTTGTCCTATGAGTTCCATGGTTTTAGGTCTCACATTTCATTCCATCTCTAATCCATTGTTTGTTTTTCTACCTAGCTGGTGTAAGGAGGTCTAACTTCATTGTCTTGCATGTTACTGAAGAGACTGGCTTGACCTCATTGTATACTCTTGCCTCCTTCGTCACAGACCACGGCTGGGCAGGACATCCATCACGGTCCACCAGGGGACCACCAGGCCATGTGGGGGGGACCACATGGGTAGTAAAGCAGCCCTTGCCCTGAAAACGTCAATTAACTCACCTGGGCTCTCTGCTCTGCTCCACTGATCTCTACGAGGGCTGTTCATCAAGTATCCAGCTGTGGAACTGTCTTCGTTCTATTGACAATAGCTGGATTTTTCCGGACAGCGCGCGTATGTCTGTTTTTACGCCAATACCATGCTGTTTAGATTACCATAGCCTTGTAGTATAGATTGGTATCAGCGTGTATAATACCTCCAACTTTGTTCTTTTTGCTCAATACTGTTCTATTTGGGGTCTTTTCTGAGTCCATATAAATTTTAGGATTATTTGTTCTAGTTCTCTGAAAAATGTCATTGGTATTTTATAGGGATTACATTGAATCTGTGGATTGCTTTCGGTAGGATGGACATTTTAACTATGTTAATTCTTCCTGTCCATGAACACGGGACATCCTACCATTTACTAGTGGCTTCATTGTCATTTAGCTTTCTGAGTACAAGCCTTTTATTATACCTCCTTGGTTAAATTTATTCCTAGGCATTTTATTCTTTTTTTGATGCAATTATAAATAGGAATGTTTTCATTCCTGATAGTTATTGGTGTATAAAAATGCAACATTTCTGAACATTGCTGAATTCACTTTAGTTCTAATGGTTTTGTGGTGGAATCTTCAGGGCTCTTTGTATATAGCGTCACATTACCTGCAAATACTCAGTCTCACCTCTCTTTCCCGTGGGCATGCCTCTGATTTCTTTTTCTTGTCCAACCGCTATGGCTGACTTCCAATCCCATGTTGAATAAAGGGTGAGAGCAGACATCCTTGTCTTGTTCCTCATCTCAGGGTAAATGCTTTTAGCTTTTCACTGCTAAGTATGTTAGCAGTGGGTTGAGGTATGGTCCCTCCATTCCCGTTTTGCTGAGAGTTTTTATCATAAATGGATATTGGGTTTTGTCAAATACTTTTTCTGCATTTATTGATATGATTTTTATCCATTTTATTTATGTGGTGTGTTAACTGATTTGTGGATACTGAACCAAACTTGCATCCCAGGGATAAATCCCACTTGATCATGGTGTATATGATCTTTGTAATGTATTACTTACTTCAGTTTGCTAATATTGAGGATTTTTGCACTTGTGCTCGTCAGATATTGGCCTATAACTATTTACTTATTTTCAGACGTAGTGTCTTTGTGTGATTTTGGAATAAGGATGATGCTAATCTTATGAGTTTGGGAGCCTTACTCCCCTTTGATTTTTGGAGTCGTCTTGAGAAGTATGTATTAACTCCTCTTTGAATGTTTGATAAAATTTACCTGTGAAGACACCTAATATCCAGGACTTTTGTTTGCTGGGAGTTTATTTAATCACTGATTCAGTTTTGTTAGTATTCAATCTGTTCAGATTTTGTCTTTTCCCGATTCAGTCTTAAAAGGTTTTATGTTGCTAAGAATTTATACATTTCTAAAAAAAACAAAAAACAAAAAAAAGAATTTATACATTTCTTCCAGACTGTCCAACCTGTTGCCATATAATTATAGTATTTTCTTATATTCCTATTTCTTATATTCCTCTTCTCTTTCAGTTCTAATTTTATTTGGGCCCTCTCTTTTCTTTGTGAGTCTAACTAAAGTTTTATTAATTTTATCTTCTCAATAAAGCCAGCTCTTAGTCTCATTGATCTTATCTATTGTTTTTTAGTCTCTATTTCATTTATTTCTGCTCTGATATTATTTCCTTCTATCATCAGCTTCCTTTGTTCTTTTTCTAGTTCCTTTAGGTTAGATGGTTTGAAATTTTTCTTGGTTTTGGAGATAGGCCTGTATTGCTATGAATGTCCCTCGAAGAACTACTTTGGCTGCATCCTATAGAATTTGAGTCGTTTTCATTTTTATTTGTCTCAAAGTATCTTTTGATTTCCTGATTTCATTGTTAACTCACTGTTTAGTAGCTTGTTAATTAGCCTTCATGTATTTTTTTTCTTGTAATCAATTTCTAGTTTCCTAACATTATGATTAGGGAACATGCTTAATATGATTTCTTAAATTAATTATTTTATTTTTGACAGAAAGAGAGAGAGATACAGAGACAGAGACAGAGAGAGAACTGAACTGTGGGAACTCCCCAGTTCAGCATGTGGGTCCGCCTGGGCCAGAGCCGGGATTCGATCCTTGGTCCTCGGGGCTTCAAAGCGAGCACTTAACCCGCTGAGCCATCCCGGCTTTCCCGCTTAATATGATTTCAATCTTCTTAAATTTATTATGACTTGCTTTGTGGCCTTAACATGTAGTTTATCCTGAAAAATGTTCCATATATACTTTATATTCTGCTGCTTTTACGTGAATGTTCCAAAAGTACCTATTAAGTCCATCTGGTCCAATGTGTCATTTAAGGCCACTGTTTCTTTTGGATTTTCTGTCTGTGTGATCTGTCCAGTGGCATCAACAGGTTAAGTTCCCTGCTATTAATGTCAATCTCTTTCCAGTTTGTGTCTCCACCCCTATCAGTTTCCACACGGCTTCTTCTTTACGTCCTTAGTTATAGGACTTCTGTTCAGCCAGTCTCCAGGTGGTTCTCACTGACGGCTGTTCTGTAATTTAATTGTATTTCTGATCATGGGGTGAGGCAATCTCAGAGTTTACCTACTTTGCCATCTTAACCCAAGTCTATTTTTTAATGATTTCTTTGATTTCTTAAGTTTTACAATTCTAGGCTGCTGAGTACAGCTGGAAGACTACTTCATTTTCTCCCTATGAATTAATTTTAGAAAACATCATTCTCACATAATCTCTTTTCAAATCTACTACAGCTGACTTGCTACCTGTTCACACAGGGAGGGCAGGAAAGACCTTCCTGAGGCTGCTCCTCCTGGTGACAGGTGTTAGGACCAGATCCTGTGTCCCCACTTAAACGGCTCAGAACGCATTTGCAGAGGTAGGACACACACAGGGAATAAGTGTCACAGACAAGACAGACAGGTGCTCCAGCCACATGCGCTCAGGTCACACTGCCAGCCCTGTCCACACAGGGTGCTGTTTCTGACTCACGCCTTTTACTTGTCACCATGGGCCATTTGTCTCATGACTGAATTCAGTGGTTCTCAGAGCCAGCACCACACCTTGTCTGCCTGACCAAGCAAAGCAGCAGCGTGGCCGTCTCCTCTGTGACAGGCCTGCGAGCCGGGGGCTGGGGCAGGGTCGTGACAGCAAGTCCAAGGGTCTGAGACGTCAGCACTCACTACTTCTAGCCCCAGGAGCTCTGGGCACAGCAAACCTCTCCCTGCTTGGTTCCGTTACATTCAGAGGCTGAAAGGCACAGATCAAGACAAAGGAAGGACCAGTGAGATGGAGACCACGTATCAGCCAGATGACCAGAGCCTCCAGGGAAACTAAGTCATGTTCACTCAACATAAATATGCCGCACTTACAGGAAGGTAGGAACTAAACATCTCGCCTCCTGGTCGCCGCGACAAAAACCATATTTAGAACACGTTCACTTACAAAAGAAAAATCTATATGTCATCCAAACTGAAATTTAGTAACTTTAATATATCGTTTCCTTGAAAAGTCTAAAGGAAAGAATTCATGCCAAAGGTTAGCGGTTAGAAAACCCAGGTTTCTGCTGAGGTGCATTGCACACGCTGTGAGGGCCCCGCATCCTGAGAAGGGCCATGCTTGGGCACTGCTCCGGGCAGGACTGCTGTCACCGGCCCCGAGGACGTCAGCCACAGCTCTTCTGTGACACGCCGGACGCTCCCGCCGCAGCAGGGGCCTCGCGCTGCCGCCTGTCCGTGTTGTCTAGACGCATGGTGTGCTCAGGGCCACTGCTCCTGGGAAAGGCTCCCGTCAGCACACCCAGTGGCCCGTTCATGGTACTCGAAGCTCGGATGCCGCAAAGGCTGCTCCCGGGCCCCTGACCCCGGGCACCATCCCAAGTAAGCAGCCTCATGGGCACATCAGGTCAGTGAAGAGCTAACAAGGGCCTCCCCTCCTTACCGAGCACATGGAACTCTTCTCATAAGTTCAAGTTCATCATCTGAGCGGTGGAAGCCTCCAGCGACTCTTCCAGCTCCAGGGTATGCTGACTATAAGTGTCCAGGCGTCTTCTCCAGATTTCCACTGGAAACCAGAGGGCAGCACAGCTGCTGGGCGGCTCTCCCGAGACCCCCCTGCTAGCAGCTCCACCGCGAGTGAGGCCTGCCACAGGCTCAACCGGCAGGCCCAGCTGCAGCCCAGCCCTCTGAGAGCACAGCCATCATACCTCAGCACTCACTGACCTGACAACCGCTCCCGGGATGCAAGTGTCCTGGAGGGCCCCCCCACTGTTGGGCACGTGGCCCGAAATCTGGCAGACGCTTGGGTCCCAGAACGCGCCCGCCTGCCCTGACAGACGCTGGCCAGGGCTTCCCAGGGCTCCCGCAGCCGCCACCCTGGGCGCTCAGATCCCTTAGTCAGTCCTTGCAGGCTGGCAGGACACAGCCCGGGCAGAGCGCCCAGCACTCACTGTAGCCAGGCTCTTCTGTGCTGGCGGGAGCCGGGGCGCCGTCTCCTGCAGGGCAGCTGGGGCCCGGGGCTGACAGCTCCCCTACCAGCTCGCGGTGCACGTTCTCCAGCATGGTCCTGTACGCCTGCCGTGCAGCCACCGTCAGCTCGACCATCTTGTGAAACTGATCCTTGGGCAGAAGGGAGAGCACAGGTGACGTCCCTGACCACAGAGGACTCGGGTCTCCTGAAAACCGCATGGAGCCCTCCACAGAGCAGCTGGGAGACGCCGCCCAGGGGCCGCCCCAGGGCTCAGCCCAGAACCACGCCCCCCGTGTGGTTCAGGAAGCAGAGGCTATGATGTGTGCAGACCAGCCCCCGCCCCGCTCACCTGGGCCCCGTCGTAGCTGAAGATGCCCACCACGCTGACGGGCACAGCTTTGTTCAGGCTGCGGCCCAGAGCCTTGCGGTTCAGCGCAAACACAAAGGGGATGTTCTGCTCGCAGGCGTGGCTGATGATGGTGTGCAGGGTGTCATCCAGCCCACCTGTCCAAGGACAAGCGCACACCCCACGGGGCACGGTGGGGACACTGGGGGCAGAGGGCTTTGTCCCCCTACAACAGCACCACTGCCCAGCTACCTCCATTACTCCAGGGAGTGGCCCATGCCAGCTGTCACCAGGAGGACGCAAGTGACGCAGGGTATTCTCAGCCACATGGAGAAATCCCGCCCCAGACGCGACCCCTCCGCCGCCCAGGAGCTCTGTCAGTCAGTCGCTAGCAGTTCTGCCTCCTGAGGTCTCAGCGAGCGTTTCCTGAACACTCACTGAGGCCAAACCAGCGGCGGCCCCGAGCCCGGAACACGTCTAGCAGACGCAGCGGCAGAGCGCCTGGCACGCAGTCTCAGGAGGCTCCAGCGGCTGCCTGGGCGGAGCAGGGGCTGCGCTGAAGTCCCACGCCGGCCCCAGCCACACCAAAGGGGCAGCTCCCAGCACGGAGGGGTCAAGTCTGCTGGGCAGCTTGCGGGCCCCCAAGGGCCGCAGACAAGGCTGGGAACAAGTCTTTAGGTGCACATGGCACCTGGATGCAAGTATGAATTGCAGACGGGTCACCTGCAGGTGCAGCCCGGGCAAGCTGAGTTCTACTCCGTGGGCAGCCAACGCACAGAGGACGGGTGTCCGATGGCGTCTGGGCCTGCCTGCCGTCTCTCTACTGTGCAGCCTGAGGTCAGGACGACCGGCTAAGAGGCACAGACGGAGGCCACACTGGGGAGATCACGGTCAGTCGCCTCCCCAAGCAGTGCACCCCACGAAACGGGACGCCCCCATCGCTGCGGGGAGGTGGCCCCGTGCCTGGACAAGCGCCCCTGTCACGGAGGGCACAGGAGTCAGTTATAGCAGAGCTTGGATGGAAAAGGGCAGAAGCCCAGCACAGGCACTGCCGTCACCAGCAACCGGCCATGACGACCGCGGGGGCCTGGCTGCCATGCAGAGGAAGGTACGTGGTGGGCGACGCACCTGGGAAACGCATCACCCAGTTAAACAAGCCAAGCGCAGGGCCGAGACTGGGCCACTGGCTGGGTGCAGTGGCCACGAACCTGGACCCCACGGCCGTTACCTTTCGACTGGATCTTCTCGCAGTTGGGAGAGATGATGATGCACTTGAGCTTCCTGAGCCGCAGGTGTTTGAGCACCTCCCTCAGCCCCAGCACCAGCCGGCGCTTGGTCTTGGCCTTGACCGGGTCCTTCTGGTACATCCGGTCTTGGAAGCGGACCAGCTCTTTGAGCAGGTCCGTCACACAGGCGTCGACTTCTTTACTGAGCACCTGGCTGCAGTAACTGGAAGACACATGGTGCCGTCAGCCGCATGCTGCCTGGGGCGCCCCCGGTGGGAGGTGCAGATGGCCCAGCCCCTTAGGAAATCACACTCTACCAACAATACTCATAATGGGGCTCCTGACTGACTGGCTGTCACGAGAGGTAAGGATCAAAGCACCCCCACCACCAGGGCCCATGCCCCATGCACCCCACTCGGGACGGCACCCACATCCCACCCTCCATGGCGGTCCCGCCCTGTGCCTCTCCTGAAGACACCTGGAAGCCACCAAGAATGGGAGGTGGGGGTGGAGCTCCCTAGGAAGCTACGCAGACAGGACGCCATGAATAGGAACGGGACATCACCCGAGAATCTGTGCCATCACAGGTGGGGACCAG
Organism: Craseonycteris thonglongyai; assembly: GCA_004027555.1. Taxonomy (NCBI): domain Eukaryota; kingdom Metazoa; phylum Chordata; class Mammalia; order Chiroptera; family Craseonycteridae; genus Craseonycteris; species Craseonycteris thonglongyai. The sequence continues at coordinate 3,544 of PVKE010008993.1, read as the reverse complement.
GGACCGTGCAGCAGAGCAGCCCTGACACAAGGCACGAGGGTCTCAGCCGCCTTCACCAGGACAGCCCTGGGCCCGCTCCACAGCTGTGGGGTTGTGTGTCAGGAGGGAACGCCACCCCTGGCCCTGCGGGCACTCACTCCCGGAATCTCCGGCTGTGGATCTTGGGCCAGCTGGGGGCGTCGCGGGCCACGGGGCAGGTCTCGGCCTCCCTGTGGATCTCAGGGCCCAGCGGCTCTTCGGAACCACTCATCACCCCAGGAGCGGAGCACGGTGTCACATCTGCTCCCCACAGACCTTCAGAGAGAGGCGTCACTGCACCTGCGGGCTTGGGCACAGCGGGGCAGCACCTCGCCCCCAACCCCCAGACACGCCACTGAGCAGGGGGGTGGGGCTTGGACACAAAGAACCCCGCAGCTTCCTGTGCAGCCTGGAGGGGCCTTCCTGACCCCAACTTACCTATTTTTATTGTGGCCAAATATTCATAAAATTGACCACTTTGTTTTTAAAGGTGTAGTTCGGTGGCCAAATTTATTTTTTAAATTTGAAATTTAACCTGAAGTTCCTTTCAGGAAGTTTTAAAAGCAGGTTTTTCGTTCTAATATTTTTGCATTTAAATGCTTGAGACTATTCCTTTATCAAATAACCCTTAAATAAGAGCTGAACTCGAGTATCTAAACTCGCCTCGAGGGACACATGTAAACACGGCCAACGGGGCTTGCTGACGGCTACGGTTCCCACACGGTCCTTCCAGAGACTCGCAGTGCAGGTGAGGGGCCAGCGCCAGAAGGAGTCCAGAGCACCCGGCGAGCCAACCAGGGCAGCAGACAGGACAGCGTCCCCGGGGCAGGCTGGGCGACACCCGGAATCCTGTCTGGCAGGAGGCGGACGGCTGCACAGGGGCCGAGCCCGAGGCCACCCCAGGGAAAGGCCAGTGGAGCACCCCCCACCCCGCAGCGACCCTGCGTCTAAGGCTGCCTGGCACCTGACACGTGAGTGCACCTGGATGCTGTGCAATGATGGTGGCACATGGCGGGCAGAGGGGCACCCACACGAGCTCCCCGGGGACCAAGCCCAGGGGCGCGGGGATGGGGACGGTTGCTTGGAAACAGGTGCCGCCTGTAAGCTCAGGGTCTGCATGCCCTTCCGCTCCTCCTACAACACCGCGTCTCACCACTCACAGGCTGGGTTCCGGGGGCTCGGCTCTGACGTGTTCTCACTAGAGGGGCCCCCGCCAAGGGGTTCCTTACAAGCGGCCAGCAGAAGGCGGTACCTGAGGGCCCCTGCAGCTCAGGCGCCGGGTCGCTGCCGCCGCTCTCGGCATCACACACATCAAGGGCACAGACAGGGCTGACAGCGTGTTCTTGGAGACGCTGCTGCATTCTCTCCTGCCGTTCTTTCAGAATAATCTTTAAAAGCGAATGACGAAAACACTTGAATACTTGTGCTGAAACACGATTCCTCTGCAAAACAAGCCCCAGCGAGCCCGTCCCTGCCCCATCCTGGCAACAGGACCCCACCCCTGGGGGCTGGCCCAGGGGCCCAGAGCAGGTGCCGGCAGCCCCCTGGCCCCAAGCAGGGCACTCGCTCCCCACAGGCTGCTGAGGAGCGTGTGAGAGCCCGGCCGGAACACTGTCATGAGCGTCCACGACTCCCCGACGGAGCACCGACAGGTCACCTGGGAGTGGATGAGGACACAACGCCCCCACTTCTGGGGTTCTGCCCCGGTCACGGCAAAGGCTTTAAAGCATGGCTTGCCCTCCAGGAGCTGAGGCCACCATGCCACACCCCCCACAGAAACTTGGGGCGGGGGTCACTTCTCTGAGAACCATGGACACATCCCCTAAAACAGACACCACGGCCCCGCGCGGGAAGCGGCGCCCAGCTACGGAGGCCCCACGCACCTTCTTCAGCGAGGTCGGCTTCTTGGCCTTGGGCACCTCCCTCTGCTTCCCCTTCTTCGTCAGGGGGGCGCTGGAGTCCAGGGGGTTGTGTGGGGTCTTCACCTGGCTGAAGCGGAGGCCCTTCTTCCCCGACGTGGCCTCTTTGGACAGGACGGGCACTGCCCCCACTGCAACACAGAGGACGCGCCTCCGCAAGGGCTCCCGGCTCAGGGACCCCGTGCCGCCCGCCACCCCACACCCCACCTGTCCTCAGCACTGTCCCTTAGTCTCCTAATGGGCAAGTTGGTGACACTCAGTATCTTTTGTAGGGATCCAAAACAACGATCAACTAATGGGAAGAGAAGTCTTCCTGTCCCTATAATTGGATGTCTTCCAGTGCAGCCTAACAGCAAGGATGTATCTGGGAGCTCGGGCCCAGACGGCCCCTGTGGGCAAGTCTCTCCCGCCCTCACAGCCGACACTGGCTGCAGAAGGCCTGGTGTCCACATGCCTCCCTGCCACCCAGCGATCTTGCAGCATCTGGTGATGCTTCTGGTTGACACATGTAAACACACTTCCCCACACCCCTGTGCGCCAGGTGACAGCGCAGCCAGTCAGGACGTGCCGGTGACACCTACTTAGTGCTGCTTGGTTCCTGCACCTGTTCCTGCCCCCAGCAAACACTGGGCTGGCATTTTATGCTAGCAGCAGTGAAGGCACGGAGAGACTCCAGTAGGCGTTTAATGACGTGAGATTGCTGAGAATCTTAACATCGGTATCGAGTGTTGAAATCATTTAAAACATCGGGGATACGTCAGTAAACTTGATAACTGGGTCCCACAGAAATTCACCTCAGCAAGTGCATTAACATCTGCAATTCACTCTTGAAAAGTGAAGAAATCGATCCATTTTTGAAACATATGGTAGCAGGTGATGAAAAATGGATTACAACAACATCTAATGAAAAAGGTCATGACACACACATGATGACCCTGCTCAAGGCACAGAGCAGATATTCATAGAGCTCACACCATCAACGTGGTGGGATTTCAAAGGTAGTGTGTATTTTGAGCAGCTTCCCAGGAACCAAGCAATTAATTCAGATGTGTACCGTTGTAATTGGATGAATTAAACGAAGCCATCAAAAGAAGCATCAGAACTGGTGAATCACAGAGGTGTCGTCTTCCTCCAGGACAACACTGGAGCACGTACAAGTGTGGTCCCTCGTGAAAAGCTGTGGGGGCTTGTGGGGGCTTGGATGGGATCTGGCACCACGCACCCTATTTGCCAGACACTGCACCATCAGACTACCTCATGTCTCCTTCTTTGCCAAACGCCTTGAATGGTAAAATGTTTACCACTGATGAAAGTACCAAATCATTCTTGGAACACTTTTTGCCGAAAAACAAAGGTTTTTGAGTGTGGAATTGTGAAGTTGTCTGAAAGATGGCAAAAGATAATTGAGCAAATAGACAAGACATTGTTGAATAAACTTTCTGTTTTCCATAAAAAATTGCCTTTCATTTACTCACAAAAAACATGCAATGACTTTTGGCCAACCTAAAAGTTAATTAGCACACACTCTCCCCCTAAGCCAGGGATGGCGAACCTTTTGGCGATTGAGTGCCAAAGTTTATGAAATAAGAGTATACTCGCTCGACTCG
>PVKE010008992.1:0-46083 GCA_004027555.1 Craseonycteris thonglongyai | reverse complement strand
ATTTTTTGAGGAATCTCCATACAGCCTTCCATAGTGGCTGTACCAGTTTACATTCCCACCAGCAGTGTATGAGGGTTCCTTTTTGTCCACAGCCTCTCCAGCACTTGTTATCCCTTGTCTTGTTGATGATAGCCATTCTAACAGGTGTAAGATGGTATCTCATTGTGGTTTTTATTTGCATCTCCTTAATTGCTAGTGATGTGGAGCATTTTTTCATATATCTGTTGGCCATATGTATTAGACCAAATTTTTAATCAAGAACCCCCTTCCCCCCTAGTCAATGGTGTCCCGCTTTACCAATGTTAAAATCTGGTCACCTTACCCCACATGGAAGCTCGCCCTGGCAAGAACTGAACTGGCCCCTCCCCGCATTGGAAGCACACCACTGTTCAGCATATAGGGCTGCACGGGCTGGGGCCGGGACTCAATCCTTGGATCTCAGGGCTACAGTGTGAGCGCTCAACCCACTGAACCATCCCGGCATCCTCTGGTTCTTTCTTATACTTTCTCTTCGCTGAAGTTCTCTTAAAATTCCTCTATCTACTCTCAAACTTGATGAGCATTGTTGTGATTTTAAGAGTCTCTTTGAATTCTTTACCAGGCAAATTGCTTAATTCCATTTCCTCCCAAATTATTTCTGGGCTTTTTTAATGTTATTTTTTTCTTCATTTGAGAGAGATTCTTCTGTCTCTGTTTCACTTTCTATGCTTGGTTATATAAATTAGAGAAAAGAGCTATCTCTGCAAATCTTGGAAAAGTTGGTCTTGTGTGGAAGTGGACTCTTGGAGACTGTGTGTGTATCGGAGCACTGGGTAGGTTTGGCAGGCTGGTAGAAGCCAAGGTGGGTGCCCAAGGCCACCGGGTCACTGGCCTACTGAGCTGGAGAGGCTCCAGATGGAGAGGCCAGGTGCGTGTAGTTAGTGCCTTGTTGATCCTGCCTGTTCCCCCTGCTAGGCTGGCATGGGCTCAGGAGACCTTGCAGGCAGGCCAGAGCACTGGCATAGAGCCCCTGCCCACCGGACAGAGGTGAAAGAGGACAGAGCAATTGTGCTCACCAAACCTCTTGACTGTGGAGAATTCTTGCGGTCCCCAGAGAGCTCACACAGCTGTCTTGTCTACAGCCTCTCTCTTGTTGGTTCCACAGAGTTAACTTCTGTGTGGGCGCTATGTGCCCAGGGAAGCTCCGGAAGCTTGAGTCCCTGCTGGGTGGGGAGCAGCTCTCTGTGGGGAGTCCAGCTGGGTGTGGTGATGCCCCATTGTTCCTGCCTGCTTCCTTTGTTAGGAGGCTAAGGCTCCAGGCCTTGTAGCTGGGAACCTGCTGCCATGATATCACCTTGCAGGGAAGCCAAAGCTCCCAGGTAGAGCTCCTCACACCCTATTAAAGTGGAAGGGAACCTCCAGGATGGCTCTCATCTGTCTCCTCTGGCTAGAAGGGCTCCCTTAGATTTCCCCACCTTCATGATTGGGTCTTTCACTTGTTTGTCATCAGCGGCTATTCATTTAGCACTTGTTTGTCTCTCAGAAGTAATTGCTTCCTATATAAATGTATATTTGATTTTGCTCACAGGAGGGGGTGAGTTCAGCATCCTCCTACACTGAAGTCATCAAATCTCTGAAAGACCATTTCTTTATTCTTTTCTAGCGAAGTGAAACTCTTAACACGCATGAATTGCTATTACTCTCCTACTGTTGGTAGAAAACACGTTTAGAGGTTTGGTGAGGTCAAGTGCCATCTCTATAGTCACAGGACAGTGGAAGAATCTACAATAGCTTTAGTGCCAAAGCTCTGTCATGGCCACCAGAAGCCTATTGCTCAGTTTCTGTGCCTGTTACATTCATCTTTCCTGTCTCCTTAGGGGGTATCTCAACCTTTCTTAGTCTATCACATGTAAGGTCCCTATTGGCCATTTTTGCTTCTGTATTTTAATGGTGTGGACTAATTTCCACTTTATTTTTGTATTTATTTTAACACAATCACTTATAATGAGGCTAATGACATTTTGTCTCCATGGTGGCGCATTTTAATTTGGTCTCGGAAATGTCAAAGTGATCAGGCAATTTGGTATCTCGGAAACACAAAACGTGGCAGGGACAATAGATTCCTCTCTCCATCATTTCATCTCCCTTGTTATCTGCTCGCTCCTGGGGCCACCCCGTCCCATTTGGCTGCTTCTAAATGCTGGCATGGATAAAGATTAGCAGTAAAACATTGCCAAGAAGAAAGGCGAGGGCTCAGCAGACGAACTCTTTCCAGCAAGTACAGTTAACACAATTAATCAGATCTCTGCACTTGAGCTAAGTTTATTACGATAGAAGCAGGGCATTCTTTTCCTGGTGGCATTTTTGTATCAATCCTTGTCCTTCTACCTATTCCTGTGTTTTCTCTTGAGCCTGCCTGTGGTCATGATTCTCGGCTTTCCAGTTCTTTCCTTTAGGACAAGGTTGACAAATGTTTTTTTGCGAAGTCAATACTTTAGGCTCTGCCCCGCCTTTAGGGCCTCACAAGGTCTCTGTCTCATATTCTTCTTTTCAGAAAACATTAAAAACATAAATACTATTCTTAGCTGTCCATTTGTATGAACTGTCAGGCAATTTTGGATTTGGGGTATTTTGTGAAAGTGTTTAGAGGTATTTGGATTGAAGCGTTTAATCTAGTTTGTCTTTAGCTTGGAAATCGTTAAAGTGTTTATCTTATATAACAGGGATCCAAATAGTTTGCTTTGCCAGGGTTAGGTGGTAGGTGAATTCTCTGATGGTATAAATACCGTAGACTCTCAGTTAACTGACACCCGTAGGGATTGGTAGATTCTGAATAAATGTAAGTAGACTCACCGTTAATCGGAATTCAACTGGTTGCTTGAGAGGGCCGGTTGCCTGAATTCCAGTTAACGAAGAGTCCACTGTAGTCCATAGCATGTCTCCATACAGACTGATGATTTTGCTTTGTTTTAAATGTAGGATTTAGAGCTTGATGGGTTTTCTGCAGGAAGCCTGTGTGGTCCCATGTTAGTCTGACCCACCTGGGTAGTGTTAGGTCTGAACTTGGAGCTCTCTCACCCTTGTCCTGCCTCTCTCCCTCTCCCGGCCCTCCCTGCCCAGCGCTTCCTTCCAGGCAGTCTCCTCTTCACCCTGCTTTGTCCTTGGATGGAAGGAGATGGATAGTCTCTGCAGACCGGGCCAGTGCAGCTTTCTCAGCTCTGAGAGCAACCATATTTGTCTTCTCTTCAGCACCAAGGCGTTTCTTGGAAGCTAATCTCTGAGATGGAAATCAAAACAGCAAGAAGGAGAGTCTTCGGGTGTAGAAATCTTCAGGTCAAATCAGGGAAACCTCCCGCAGCAGAACCCAGACAGCACCTGTGTCCCAGGAATGCCCTCAAGCAGGCTTCCATTTAGAAGCCACTTGGTCAATTTCTTTGCCAGCTTTTCTATGGAGCAAGAACACTTTATCTCTATAAAGTAGCAATAAGTGGACAGTGTAATATATTTCACTTTTAATAAGGTATTGCCAGTTGCACACACTCTGTAGAGCAATTAGTGTCCAAAGGTGCTAAGCCATGGTGGAAACTGCATCTGAGTGTTTACAGACTGAAGGATTTACAGCTGGGTTTGGAGGAGCTGCAGCCACAGGGTGGTAATGGGGGGTGGGGGCAAAAAGACATTGACCTGCTGAGTTTAAATCCAGCTGGTTTCTGAACTTCTCCAAGGCGGGTCTTTGCACTGTTATGATGGTTTTCCCTGGGGCTGGAAGATGATGGTGGTCCTCAGAGAGTTCTAAACACAGGTTAGGGACTCCAGAGACCTGCATTTCAAGCTCAACTCTGCCACTTATGAATAACTCCTAGGCAGACGCATTTCTGTGAAACTCATTTTCCATCTATAAAAATGAGATGAGAAAATCAGTAGAGAGTTTCGAATTTGGAGCCCTCAAATCAGGTTGCATCCTTTCAAATCATGTGTCAGCCCTGCCCCATGCATGCTAATAAGGATGGAAACCTTTTCAGAAGTCAGGTACAGGCTCGATTATCCAGCTTGTGCCAGTTTGCCCAGACTTGTTCTACTTTAAAACGGAAAGCCCTACCTTCTGGAAAGCCTCAGTCCTAGGCTGACCCAGATGGCTGGTTACCCCGAGTCTAGTTGAGTAGGGCTTCTCTTCTCACAGGTCATGGGTCCCAGTGTGTTGCTTCAGCGTATAAACCAGGAATTCTGGCGATGCATTTTGCTGGACATAAAACATAGACAGGTACAGACATCCGTGAAGAAAATAATGGAAATCTTTGGCAGGCTCGGGGACCGTTTGTCCATCAATAACATGACTGGAAGTCTGGGCTAGAAATCAGATGATCTGGCTAAACATTTCTTAGGTTCATTTCTTCCCTGAAGATGGTGACTTCTTGGAAGGGAGAAGAGGCATTTGTGTTACTTTTTTCCAATTTGCTTATATTTTTTGAGGGTGTGTTCATGGATTCATGCCAAACTATGGAACCACTTCTCCAAATCATGCACAGAACACCCCCCAATCCAACTCAAAGTGGGTGAGTTTGGGCCGGCCCTTAGCACCGTTCCTGGAGAGGACCAGGGAGATTTTCCCGGTCCCTACCCAGGGAACTTGTGCTCTAGTTTGGAAGAGAAACAGCAGGAAACATTTCTCTGGCCTAAGCAACAAACTTGGCACTCTTTACCCTGTATTTACAGGGTAGGAGCCGGAGAGAGGCATGCATTCTATGCCTCTATGGCATATTTTCTGTCATGTTATATATTAGGAAACAGACTAGGAGAATAGTTCAAACAAATCCTATCATTTGCCAAGTCGGTGTTTATACCTAGGTCTTGAGTCCTGAGAGTCCAAATTCCTTCTCACTTTTTCCCTTATGCCATGCTTCTGCCAAAAGTAGTTATCGTTCATGACCAGGAGTTGGGCGGGGATGACTGGGTTGATGAAGACAAGGGGTGACAACTGGTTCTTAGGCTGGTGGTTGTGAGAATGGCTGGAAGAGCGCTGAAGGCTCACTGCTCACAGACAAGGCTGGAGCTAGCAAAGCGGCATTGGTGGGCAGGTAGAATGTCAGATTAGAATGGAGGGTCTGAGGGGCAGATGTAAAGAACCTGGGCTCGTGAGGAAGGGGAGTTTGCTTCACAGAGGCCTGGAGTGCCTGGCAGAGGAAGTTAGGTGACCGCAGTGAAGATTATTCCACGCTGCTGAAAGTATCTTTGTCTCTCCCTGGTTGGGTGGTTGGAAGCTCTGCTCCTGTGCCTGTGATGTAAGTTCCCCTTGCAGCGACTAGGGGGAGCTCTAGAGTAATTCTCCCCAAGTACTTCCTTATCTAGCCAGTGCTGGTAGGGCAACGTTAGTCTCACTGGATTTATATTCAGAATTAATCCCTCATGAAAATGTCTTATTTCTCCTCATATAACAAGACTGGATTTTAGGGAATCAGAACATCTTATTAAAAACGTTATTTCAAATAGTTGCTGGGCACCTACTTCATTTAAGTTTTAGAGGGGATAGTATACCAACATGAAAATGTCATGTAATTAATTAATTTTGACCACAAAAGCATAAACCTGCATTATCCTTAATTGTGTATGCGTTGCTATATCCCTACGCTTTATGCACAGCGGGAATCTGTAATGAAGGTCAAAGGCAACCCCTAGATCAGAGTCACACTGACCACAGACAGCCTATCAAAACCAGATTGGTGAACCGGGTGCTCCTGCTCCAGGTCCTGCTCAGTGGCGAGAACACGGCTCCAGTGTTTCTGTGCAGTGCACTGTATAGTAGACCTCAGTGCTGAAGTCCTTTTTCCACTGAGACTGTCCCAGCAGCCCTGGTGCTTCTGCCCATACAGCCTTGCACACGGGGGCCTCCCCTGGGTCCCGTCTGTCTGTGTGTGCTCATCCTTTGCTGGCCTCCTCATTGCCAGGGTGTTGTCCCCCCCCCCCCCCCCCCCCCCGTTCAGACCCCTCCTCTCTTCTCTCCAGCCTTCTTTCTCAGTTCATTTGAGTCCCATGTCTGGGTCTGTTCTCAAAATTTGAAGGTTTCTGTTTTCACACCTTGGTAATTGGTGTTATCCGTTGAAAGTAACGCGGGAACTCCAGCCTGCTGGGGTTAGTAAGAGCTGAATTGAATTAAAGGCAGTAGAAATTGGCTAGAAGTGTTAAGAGGATGTGGGCGGCGTAATTTCTCTTCTCCAGGTGGTCAGCAGCATCTGAGAAGGAGTCTGCCTTGAGCTGGAGGATGGGCCCCTGGCTTCCTTTCCCTTCCATGATGGGTACGCTGCAGGGGAGATGACAGAGGGTATGAGACTCCTTGCTTGACCCTTCCCTCAGCTTAGGGAGTGACACTGGGGACCCAGGAAATACATGCCAGGAAAAAGCATTATGTCAGTGAAATGACATTGGAGTGATTAAATATGCAAAGCACCCTCTGTTTTAATATTAATAGCATAATGGCAGGGAGAGGAGCTGACAGTAGCTAGAAGTTTCAGCAGCTACTCCTGCCACACTTTAGGCCAGGGTGGCAGATACAGTCCCACCAGCCTGGGTCGCGGGGAGCCAGTCCCCCCTCTGATCTGTGCTCACAGATGTTGCCTGCTTGTGATGAGACTAAGAGAAACAATGGTTTTGGCTATTTCTCCTTTGATGTGCAAAGTTGAATTAATTTTCAGATTTAAAGAAAACATTGTTATTTTGGGCTGGAGCTGTTGATCATTTCTTTTTGATCTCCAGAAAGAATTTTCAATTAGCAGGGAAACATCTTCTACTTCCGGACAGCAGGTGCATGGCCCTTCTTCAAGGCTGTAAGATATTTATTCTCACCCAAATCCACCGGTGTGTCTGCCTTGAGGATAGGGATGAAATTTGCACGCGATTCACAAAGAATCTACAAAAATGAGCTTCCTTTGGGGCTAAGGCAAGTTCAAAACCATGAACTTGCACTGTGGCCAAAGAGTTACCATTCTAATTTTCAAGTACAAAAGGGAAGAAGAGGATCATTAAAATATGTAAACACATATATATTTTTTCTGATTAGAAATGTATTACATGTTAATGACTGAACAATTGGATAGCGGAAGAAAATATAAAAAAAGAAATTATTTTTTCTTAGTATTTGGAATGCTGATAGACATTTCAGGGAAGGAATCTTGCTTCCGTGCTGCCCGCTATTCCTGCCCCTCCTGTCTCTACACATGGTGGAGGTGGCTTCACACACTGTCCCCTCGCTCTCCACCTTCCATAAAGGCTGGTTTAGTTCAATTCAGCAAAAAAAAAAATTGGTGTCTGAAGGAAACTGAATTGCTCTTCAATGGGTCCCCAGTGAAGATGGTATTTGTGACTGCTCTTCCTTTAGTAACGGAGGTGGTCAACAGAGTGGTCAGATGTCTGAGATGAAATGCTGATCCTTCTCCACATTCCCTGGCTTGGGATGTGTGGATGCGGACAAGGAACAGAACCTCCTGGGCCTCAGTGTCTTCACCTGTACGCATGGCAAGAGCACTACTACTTACCACATGGAGTTCTTGTGAAACGAAGCCATCATTCCATCTACAAGGGCAGGCTCTGTGACTCAGGCCATGGTCACCATTCTTCCATTTAAAATGACTACAAGGTCAGCCTTGCCTCCTGCCTTTTCTTGCAGGTATAATTGCTGACATGTCCTGTTTTTCATTTCTCCTTTGGATCATTGCTAGTTACTTTTCCTGTCCTTCCTATCAAGTGGAACATAAAACAAGATGCCTAACTCTATTGGATTCTGATTCTAATAGGGATTGAACCCGTAATCCTGTGTCTGTTTGGCATCTGAGATTCGCTTAACCTAATCTTTCAACTGTCAGGTTGGTGTAAATGGGTGGGGAGGACTCCATGTTTTCGAAGTAAAGTTGTTCTGGGTTCAGGGAGGCCCAGATCCTGTGAGGACGACCGCCCAGGAGGAAAACTGCATGTTTGTGTTTTTGTTCGTGGCAGCGCACCGGTCCCGATTCTCTCTCTCTCTGCTTCTTCTTAGCCTCTCTATTATTTTCCTTGCCAGTGTCCTTGTCTCCTTTCTGGTCTCTTCTCTGGCCCTTCCTTACTAGGTTCCCGCCTTGCCTCTACTTCCACACAGGGAGAATTATGATTCTTCCTTGCAGGCTTTGGGATGTAAACAGAATGAATGAATGCAAAGTAGGCAGGACAGTTGATCAGAGGAGAGATCCATGTTCCTCGACTCCGAATCGGACCCCTACAGAGCTCCCATGCCCACTCAGGCGCTTGGAATGCGGGAGAGCTGCTGAGCTGCCATGGCTCCCCTGCTGCCTGCCCTCCCCTCAGCTCTCCCGCGGAGCAGAAAGGCAGCGCACCGCTGGCCCCTGCCCAGCCCGGCCTGGTGCACGGAGTCTGGAGCTTGAAAAGCCCTCTGACCCCGGAGCCCTGGTCCATGAAAATTGCAGGCCGTATGCAGCACATGGTCTCTTGATGCACTTGCAGTGGCGAATGCTGGTTAATTTCTCAAGACTTAGAGGTGACCCGGGTTTAATAAGGAGGATTAATGGATTTGAGCTAAAGGTCCTGGCTGTTTCAGGCAGATAGCCTCTTCCTTCTAAAACACTTTGCAGGCTCTTGTTCAGTTCTTTCTCTTTGGGGAAATGGCTCAAGCTGCCTTCTTAAAGGGACCTTCCTCACCCCCTTCCTGATGCTAACTGGACTAAGGTGGCCATGGGTCCTTAAAGCACATTCAAATCTAATCATGTGCGGATACTTCCTATGGACAAAAAGAACAAGACAACGCTTTTATTCTGCTGGTGGGAGCTACCACCTTCTGAGAAGCATTTTGGCAACAAAAACCCAAATCTTGAAAATACTACATATACTCTTTTACACAGCAATTCTGTTTTCATGATTTTATCTTATGGAATAATTGGGGATGTCCACCAAAGAGTTACTTTATTAAGAATGAAAGAATGAGAGAGAAGAAAGAAAATAAAAGAGAAAGAAAAGAAAGAAGAAAGAAAGGGGGGGGAGAGGAAGGAAGGAAAGAAGGAAGGAAGGAGAGAAAGAAGACAAAGAGATGTGTAACAATAGAGAGTTAGGTAAATTAAATACCTGTATTATACGACTTTTATGCCATGTAGTAATGGTCACTAAGAAAAGGTGTCATAGAAGTATTTTATTGGTTTGAAATGTGTTGATGGGTTCCGAAATACTATAGGTAAATTTTTTTTTTGTAAAAAAAAACTGTGTATGTGTAAGGGATGACTTGAATGATAAAATTCAGCGCATTTTTATTTTGGTGTTTGATTTTCTTTATCTTCCCGCTCTGATTATGCCCACAAGTGTATGTCCCTGTATAGTAATGGAAGTGAGAGGCCTCAGTGGGATCAACCCATGGGCAGGGCTTCTTTCTGTTCTTGTAACCTTCTCCTCACAGAAAATGATAGACCACGGGTTCCTGACACAGGGGAGTGGCCTCCAAATGGCAAAGCCAGGAGCTGCTCAAAGTTGCACTGTTATAAATGGTGCCAGGTGATGCTTCCAACAGTCTCTAGGAAAGATAAGCCTTTGGCCCAAGACCCAGATGCTGGGACCCAGGGAACGGGGTGGCCCTTACAGGGAGCACAAGCCTTATTTGTCCCTCTGGTGGGGGCTGGTTGCTTCCTCTGGTGCTTTTTCAAGTGTGTTTTCCTCATTTACATGACTCTTGAGGGGTGATGCCTCTCATAGCCAAGGAGTCTGTTATGAGTCTAATAGACCATTCTGCCGGCTGATAGGCCTCACCGTTACGACATTCTCCCTCAAGTTTCCATTAGCCACTAAGTGCTTATGCATTTTCCCCTTAATATTTATTCTAAATTTTTAGTGGGCACTGAATTTAGACTTTTTCGACAGTAATTGCCTGCTTAGCTCTTCTCTCTCTCTCTGATATTAACATCAGGATTGCTTTTTATTTTCCCTTTTGATAGTTTGGTATCGTTTCTCCAACTTAATTCTTCTGCAACCCTGAGTATGTTTTAGTCTCTAATGACTTATCTTTCTATCCATGTGGCCATGTTTTAATTTGCGAATAAAAAACAAAAACAAAAAACTATTCTGAGAAGCTTTCTACCAATAATGTTAGCCTCAAATCTTCACAATGTTTGTTCGAGTTGTTTCTCCCTTTGCTTTTTATAGGCTAGCTGCTATCAAGGGTAGAGGAAAGGGTGAAAAGCTGATTTGGGATGAGAATTTGTGTCTTAGAGCACTAACTACCTAAAGAAATTGAAAAAAAAATTAAAAAAGCAGAATGCACCCATAAGCAGACCTGCATTACTCAGCACACATTTGTGAAATGGAGCCCCTCCCAGGGGGCCACAGCTGGGCCCAGTGGGGAGGCGGGCCTTTGGCTCTCTGTGTCCCACTGCTCCCCTCTTCCCTTGTTGCCCACGGGTCCCACAAAATTGGCCAGGCTAGGTTTTCGCTGAGAGCAGAACAGAGAGCCCTCATGGGATCAACCTGGTTGCTGGGTAATCTTTCTGTGGATTAAATCCTGCCTATGATTCTAGTGCATTGTTTCACAGGCACTTGCCTCATCTCCTGGCCTGTCCTTTTCAGGCTGTTAGGAGTTTTAATCCACGTATACAGCTTGCTAGGAGATCCCGGATAGAAAGGTGCTCTGAGCGACAAATACAACACTTCTGCTATTTCTGGTTTGTCCCTAATTCAGGCTCTGGATGCTTTTACTTTTCTGGCCTCCCTTTTACTCTGTCATGTCTGTTCTGCAAATTGAATTGCAAATGCTTCCAGCTTCCCCCTTTTTAAAAACGCATCACCCATTTCTTGAGGTACAGGAGCAACTCCCTCTTCATAGCACTGTGGCCAGACGGTGGTTCTAGTTTGTAGAAGGGCATCCATGGGAATATTTCCTCAGTGAGCTTCCACAACCTGCCTCGGTCACATTTTTTCTCTTGGTGGTTTTCTGGGATTACGCACATATGAAGGAGGACCGAAAAAACGGGAATTGTCTTCTGGAGGGTGGGCCCCTTGTAGTACAGGCTTCGTCCTCTAGCAGGGGTCTCCAAACTACGGCCCACAGGCCGGATGCGGCCCGCGAGGCCCTCTCATCCAGCCCGTGGAGACCTTTTTATCTGAATAAAATAATATTAAATAAATAATTAAAAACAACATCTATGTTTTGATTCTTTTTTATTTGGACCTCGAGTGTGTAGTCGGCCCCCAAACTGCTGTTTGATAGTTAATGCGGCCCGCGGGCTGAACAGTTTGGAGACCCCTGCTAGGCAAATGTTCTAAGAACCGGTTTGTGTAAGTATACCAACCACTGTCCTTGTGAGAGGCCGCGTTCATCTTCACTGAATTTTTTGAAGACTCTTTCAATGTGTTTGCCCATTTCACGATGTGTGATTTTCATGAACAATGTGTTGCATGACAATGCACCTGCCCACACTGCACTGAGTGTTAAGCAGTTTTTGACCAAAGAAGGCATGACCCCTAGGCCCCTCCCTCCCTATTCACCTGATCTCACTTTGAGCCACTTTTATAATTTGTTTGTTTGTTTGTTTGTTTTGCTGGCTGAAAAAATTCCTCAAAGGGAAATATTTTGCTGACATGGAAGAGGTGAAACAGAAAACAGCAGAAGCACTAAAAGGCATCAAAATTGAGGAGTTCAAAAACTGTTTTGAGCAATGAAAAAAAAAGCATCTTGATAGGTGGATTGCATCAAACAGAGTACTTTGAAGGTGATTGAAGTTTAAACATGTAAGAATAAATATAAAATTTTTTATAAAGAAATTCCTTTTTTTGTGTTCCTCCCCCCTTATAGCTTCTGTGTACTTCTTGTCTATGTTCCTGCTCTCCCAGTTCTCTCTGATATCCTTAATGAAGATGAAAAGCAAGGATTTCTGGGACAAGGATATATAGACTGCAAACAGGAATTTTTGTTTATGAGCAAGAACTATGTATGGCCAGATAGATAGATATTTCCCCTGTGTATTCTTTCCCCAGAGCCTCACTGAAGTAAAGTCAATCAAATACGGTGTTTTTCTCTCCTCACCGTGTGTGTGTGTGTGTGTGTGTGTGTGTGTGTGTGTGTGTGGTGATACCTTCCAAAAATTAGTGGAAGGAGGCACTTTTCAAGGCTGAGTGATGCTGAGGATAAGGTGGTAAAATGACTAGGATGAGGCAGACACAGGCAAACTCCACACAGGTGGTAAGTTAACCAAGAGCAGCCTAGCATCCAGACTGCCTGGGGTACCACACCGCTCTCTTCCCTGTCTACCCTCATAGTCACCATCCTGACCATCACCGTCACTGCATACCTTGTCACCTCACCTAATGATCTTTGCTTAATATTGTTACGGAATCTCACACCACTGACTCTCCATTCACTCATTCATTCAGTCCATCAGTAACCATTTACCGAACACCTACTTTCTCTGTGTCTGGACTTGAACACTGGGAATTCAGCAATTTATGAGACACATAAAAAATGCTTGTTTTCATGGACCTTACATTCTAGTCAGATGAGACAGAGAATAAAGAAATAAATACATCCTAAGGTATGCTCTAAGGGAGTAAGAGCTATGGTAAAAGATTAAGTTGACAGGGTAGGGTAAATAAAGATAGTATTTTAACAAAGAATTAAAAGGGATGAGACAGTAAGCCATGAAGATACCCGGAAAGCATCCTGTTGGCTACATAAAGGAACAAGTTTGGAATCTTTGAAGGAGGCACCAATGACTGAAAAATAAGCGTGCATGGGAGACAGACTGCAGAGATGGTACTTATTCTGGTTGGGATGAGAAATGATTGAGAGGCGAGGTGGTTGGAATCTTTTCAGCAGAGAAGTGACACAGATTGATCCAGGTTTTCATGGTGTGAAAAAACAGCAAATCAGGAAGCACCTTCATCTTTTCTTGGAATTTTCTCTTCTAATGGCTTTGGTAATTGTTCCCTTGGGTCTCTTACTTTACTGACCTTGCCTGCCATCTGATCCCCCGACTCTAATCTATTTCTTACAGAATATGAAATGCAGAAGCTGAAAACTTAGGAATACACAATATTCAAATTGATCAGCCTATAAGCACAAAGAACTACCGTATTTTCCGGCGTATAAGACGACCGGGCGTATAAGACGACCCCCTAATTTTACAGTTAAAACATAGGTTTAGGCCTATATTCGCGGTATAAGACTACCCCCCACTTCCGAGGCTGTAGTCTTATACAGCGAATATAGGCCTAAACCTGTGTTTTAACTGTAAAATTAGGGGGTCGTCTTATATGCCCGGTCATCTTATACGCCGGAAAATATGGTAATAACATGAGTAAAATACTAAATTATAAAAAAATAAAAAATAAAAGCATGTCCTTTGGCATTTTCCACCGTTCATATGTAGGTCTGGGTGGAAATCCCAAGAGGATGGGTACCTGCTGAGTGTTGCCACTTCATGTCACATCCTTTCCACTCTCACCCTTAGGACTTTTGTCTTGCATGGGTCCTTGACACCCTGGAGAGCTGGTCACAACCAGCTTTCTGAAGGAGAAAACAACAAACCCTTTCTCATAACTGGCAAAACTTGGAAGCAGCCAAGATGTCCTTTAGTAGGTGAATGCATAAACAAATTACAGTACATCCAGACAATGAAATACTATTCAGAGCTAAAAAGAAGGAGATATCAAGCCCTAAAAAAACCTGGAGGAATCTTCAATGCATAGTACTATGGGAAAGAAGCCACTTTGAGAAGGCTGCATTATTTAGGCTGACCCGTTTCAAATGGTGCCTATGGACAGCCTACCGACACCTTGAATTTAGCCCAGTGAGACAAGACTGACCATAGGTACCATTTGAAATGGGACAATACTGTTGTCTTTTGTCCCATTTAAACGGTACATGTGGTCATCCTATGATATGATACCAACTATGTAACATTCTGTAAAAGACAAAACTACGAAAATATTTAAAAGATCAGTGGTTGCCAGGGGTTGGAAGGAGGGATGAATAATAGCCAAGCATAGAAGATATTTAGCACAGTGAAAATACTCTATATGATACTATAATGATAGATATATGTCATTATACATTTATCTGTTTATAGAATGTGAAATACCAAGAGTGAACCCTAATCTAAACTAAACTTTTGGTATTATGACGTAGGTGTAATTGTAAAATGTGTACCACTCATGAGGCCTAATGATAATGGCAGAGGCTATATATATGTGGGGGTAGGGCTATATGGGAAATCTCTGTATCTTCTCAATTTTGCTATGAAGCTATAACTACTTAAAAATTTTACATCTAAAAAAACATTTGATTTGTAGAATTTGCTGATTCCAGGGTATAAGTACAAAACCACGGCTGACTTCAAGCTACCAGTATATTTGGTATGAGGTACCTAAATCCCCACCATTATGAAATACTACTTGTACCATCTGCTAAATTCCCATATATACATGCTTCTTTCTGTACTTTGACAACATTGATCTGTGTATCCCTGTGACTGAGCTGTAATACTTATCTTAGTTAGTTTAATAAATACCATACTTCTTTAGACTAATTTTTTTACTAATTAGTCAAGCACCAACCACACTGGGATTTTTATTGTAATTACTTTCAATTCATATGCATGTGCGCACCCTCCCCCCCCACACACACACACATGCACATACACATCTGGCATTTTTATAATATTGAGACTTGCCAATAAGACCATACATTCCTTCAGTAAATATTTGTTTAGAATGCATATGTGCTAAAAACTATTCTTGGCTTTGAGACAGAGAAGATTGTGAAAGTTCCTGCTCTTACAAAACTCACATTCTGGAGGATGAAGTGGGGGAAGACTCATGATAATCAGGTGAACAAAAGGAAGATAAAAAGGCTATTTCAGAAAGTCATCCGGTAGATAAAATGGAGCATGATTATGAGTGAGTCTATTTTGGATTGTATGTCTAGGGAATCCTCTGTGAGGAAGTGACATTTTAGCTGATACCTGATCATAAGGAATCAAAAAATCCGAGAGAAGAGCATTCTAGAGGAAACCGCCAGTTCAAAGACTCTAACTTGGGAACTACTTGGTCTGTTTCAAGAGATCAAAAATACTGACTAGCATGGTAAAAGATGAGGGAGTTTCTCATTGGTTAGAGACATGGACAGAGATACATTATGTAGGATCTTACAGACCATGGTGAAAGACTTTGGATATTATTCCTAAAATAGTACAAAGTCTTTGAAGGGTTTTTGAGATAAAGGGAATGATTTGATTTATGATTTACCAACCTATTTTAGTTTCAGTGACAAGACTAGATTATGTGGATGAAGAAAGAGAGGAGGTAGGAGACTGTTCAGAAAATAGTTGCTGTAACCAGGTTGAAAGATGATAGGGCTCTAGATTATAGCAGTAACAGTGGAGTTCAGAGATGTTAATGGATTGAGCATATATTTTTGAAGAACAGAGTTTTCTGGTGCCTTGACTGTGTGCAGTGACAGAGAGTGAAAAATAGAAATTGGTTCCCAAGACTGACTTTCAGAAACTATGAATGGGGAGACTGAAGAGAGGCAGAGCATGTGGGTCCATCTAATTTTTCATGGATTGCTTTTACTCTAAAATATCATCCAAGTGGAAATGTCAGGAAGGAAGTTGAAATTATGAGTCCTGAGTTCTGGGGAGAGTTTTGCTAGTTATAAATATATGAGAAATGTCAGCATATTGTTGTCTGTTAAAGCCATTGGCAAGAGGCTGGTTAGAGAAACTGATTAAGAGGGGGAGGGCCTGGGTGATGTGGGAAGGAGACATTAAATGTAAAAATAAACAAATAAAACAAAACAAAACTTGAAGGACCCCGCATAGAGAATGAGGGAAAGAAGATTGAAATAGGAAGAAAAATCTGCTAGTGCAGTTCTGAGAAGATAAAAAAAGTATTTCAAGCAGATGTGGCTATTGTGTACTGTAGAATGTTGTTGATACTCAGATTTGATAAGGGCAGAGAATATATGCTTCAGACCCTTGGAATTGGTAACTGGTGACTTTAACCAGAGTAATTGTAATGAAATGATGAATTTAGAAGCTTGACTAAAGGTGAAGAAAGAAGGAGACAAAAGGAAACTGAAATATAGCCCAATGTTTGTTATTTAGTTGTAGTTATATTTTTGCTAAATCACCGCATAAGCTATATTAGTGATTGTGGAACCAACTCTCCTAGGGGAAATATAGGATTACATCCTTGTGAGTCCCTGGTCACAACATTTTCATCAGCTAATCAATACATAAACTTATGTATGTTTCTGTTTGAAGACACCTTATTTAATATATATATTGTTGATTCATTAACATTGAACTTATGGCTAATAGCACTGTAACTCACACTTGGAAAAAGCTTACCTGACACATATATTTTCTTCATAAGGCACATTGTCACTTTCTTGCTCATAGGGGCATTAGAGAGTGCCTTGCCACTACTCTTGGAAGCAATTTTAATAGGAAATCACCAGCAAAAAAGCACAAAAATGGGGAAAATGTGGCACTAAATAGACCAAAAACAGGACACATTTAGAAGGTGAGAGCTGAAGCAAGGTATGCAGACTATCATCTTGTTCAACCTCAGCTAACAAATTGCATGTCATGTGACACGATTGTTCTGCTCCTGTGCGTATGTTCACCGGTGACTGCAAAAGTGCCATGATATTGACTCTGAGGTTACAAAAACAACAGATCAACAGATTTGCATATATAGAACCTGTGAATAATGCTGATTGATTATGCTAACTCTAGGCAACTCTTTAGAGATATATTGCTGCAAGGTTTGGAATGGTAAAGGAGGTTTTTATTTTATTTTGATTTTAATAATATGGGGGATACTACAGTGTGTTTTTCAGATGGGAGGATGGTCCAACACAGAGAGAAAGTTGATGATGCAGAAGGGGTGGGGGGTGGGGGTGGGCAAATGCTGACCAAACGAAGTCTCAATAAGATGGGAAGAGGCGGAATCCAGATGATCAATGCAAGAGGAGGCTCTGAGGAGAACAGTAACAGTTCTATCATTCAGGGCCATTTATTATTTTATTTTTATTTTATTGTTTGCGGGAAGGTGAGAGAGAGACAGAGATAGAGACAAGTGGGGAGAGCTTAGAGCGGTCTCCAGAGTTGTACATTGTTAGTTGTGACATAGTTTCATTCCATACAGGTGGATGTGGGGCCATGTGGGGCAGGAACTGAACTGAACATGAGAGGTTAGAATCTTTGCCATTGAGTCATCCTGGTGGCTGCCAGTTGCACCACAGTTCAGTATATGGGGTTTTCATGGGCCAGGGACAGGAATCAAACCCTGGACCTTGCAATTGCGTGGCACGCACTTAGCCAATGAGCTATCCCTGGCATCCCCTAGGGCTGTTTTAAAAAATGTCATCTTATAGTTTTTTATAATTTTACTCATATAGTTCTTATGCATATTTTATTTAATTAATTCCTAGATATGTTAAAATTTTTGATGTTGTTTTGAATGGATGTTCCTTATAAGTACTTATTGCTGATTTAAAGGAAATCTATCGATTTTGTGTAGTATATCTTTTACATTCAGTTGCTTTATTGGATGCTCAGCAAGTTTTAATGATTTTAAATGATTTTTTTGCATTTCTAGAAAGTTATGTTATTGTTAGATAACAACAAATTTATCTTTCCTTCCTCCTGCCCCAGTGTTTTAAAATTTAAAATCTCTGACTGAATATACTTCTTTCTTGTTCATAATCTTATGAAATTACATTCAGTGTTTTAACATTTAATATGAGATTTACTGTTGTTTTTTTTGCTACAACATTTTATGAACTTTAGAAAATTTCCTTTTTAAAAAAAGTTTTGCCTAAAGTTTTTATTTCTGTTTCCCTATTATAAATGGTTGTTAATTTTTAACAAAAACTCATTTGGCATCTAAGCATATTATGACTTGATTTTTTCCATTATATTTTAATGCGAGGGCTTATTTTTAATATATCAGCTGCAGTTGAAATCTGTTATGCCTGGCATGGACCCTGCTTGGATTTAAAGTGCTGTTGGATTTGATTTTATCATTTTACAGCATATTATTTAGTGAGACTGATCTAAAATGATTTTGTTTGTTTTCTCTAGCTGTTTTTTGGTTTCGAGGTGGGTGCAGCCTTATTAAATGAACCGAGAAAATTTCTAATTGTTCTTCTACCTGTGGTTTTCACTACTTCTTCTGTGTGTCCTCAGTTCCTCATGCTTTCCTTTCTTGGCTCCATTTTTTTTGGCAATGTGTTCATTGCCAAACCATGAATCTGGCTATCACTTCTAAGTGTTCATTTGCCAATCCCTCTATTCCATCCCAGTTCTCTAATTTGTCGCATGCAGTTTTTCAACTGCTGGTTGGATTTTTCTTTTCCTTTTAATTTAGAGCCTTAGATGATTGGCTTTCTCATTCATGGGACATTATCATCATCTAGTCAGTCTATTTTACTTGCCAACGTCTGAATAGAAGACCTTCAATGTCATAGACTCTGTGCTGTTTCCTCCCCTTGGAAATGTTAACTAACACCTTACATTTGTTTTACTTTGTTGAAAGGTTGTGAACACCATATTGTATATTATTTCCTTTGGCCTTTTCTCTCACTTTTGTTGCTGTTTCTTATGTCATTCTGTTGAAATTTCAAGTTTTTCTTAAGGCTTAATGCAGACAACACCTCTAATATAGTTCTCACTGAACTCCTAGTTTAATTTTCATACTGGGATGAAACATTTAAATAAACAATGGGTTTTGTCTCAGACTTAAGGGACATGATCTTTTGTGGACTTCTGCTACAAAATAATGCCCTTCTATAACCTGAATGCTTTTCCTGTCCACTAACTAAAATTGTAGGCACTGTTACAATAGTTTTTATAATTCTGGGAAGAAAGCTTGTGCTACAGTGAAACAGTGGATCCTAATACTGGACCAGTGCTTAGAGAGCTGTGTGGCCATCAGTCAGTAACTTCCCTTCTCTGGACTTCCCCATTGTCTACTGCACAATTAAGGGATTCGATTCTTATTCTCTAAGAGCTCATTAAGCTCTAATTTTATATTTGATTATATTTGTCCCCTTTTGGGACCGAGGCAGCCTTGTGCATTTTTGCATATGGAAGCTGTCCAGTGAATTTCTCTTGAGTTGAATTAGCTTCATTGTAAAATACTGACCTCAGATTTGTACTCTACGTTTACATCCATATACATTTAATCTCAATAAAGTTGTTTAGCATCAATGGACTATATTACCTTATTAATAACTTCCATTCTCCTTGTCACTTTTGTATATGTAGGGCTTGCTAGAGAGCTGTGTGAGCTTACCCACACCAGCAATGTGAGTATAAACCCTTGCACTCCTGATAATCTCTGTAAGACAAGATAGTAAGACTTTTTGTTCATATCCCCAGACAATGCAGTTTATTTAGATCAAAATTATTCAAGCATCTCATTTATATTGTACCAGGTATAGATGGAGCCCCATGGTAGATACCATCGAGCTTAAAAAGACAAATATAGCACAATCCTCTGTAAGTACTTTGTAATCCATTTAGGAAAATCAGATATGGATGACACTGAAATAGGTGTGTAGTAATAATACATGATAGAGAGTTAATACAGAATAATTTCAGAGAAAGGAGACAATACTTTGAGAAAAAATGGTCAGCCAGAGCTTTGTGCGCAATATGGGTTTTAATTTAGACCTTGGAAGAACGGTTAGGCTTTATGATCAGTGAGGGAGCAGTGTACAACCTGGGGACACATCAAGTACAGGTCAGACTAACCAGTCAGGAGAGGTGGCAGGTCACCTCAGCCCTGACACCAGTTAGGTAAGGATGCAACCAAGTACCGGTACATGGCGACCTGGAGCCCAGCAAAGCAGCAGGCACTGGTTCTTAGTGAGTGTTCTGGGGGCTGCAGCTGGAGTTCAAAGCCTGGGTCTACCACTCCTGAGTGAGTGGAAAAGGACAAGTTAGGTAACCATGTGGACTTCAGTATTCTCTTCTGTAAAATAAAGAGGGAGATAATGGTACCATTTTCCAAGGATATGGGAAACATAAGAGAACTAACCTAAATCAAGAGATACCAAGAGATGACTGCCTAGCTCAGATTTGTCACTAAACAGGTTTTACCTAGCTAATAAGTGCCCAAGACTGAGATCAACATAAAACTGAAAGTAACAAACAATCAAAAACTCATGGACACAGTCAATAGTTTAGTGGTTACCTGAGGGCAAGGGGGGAGGTGGATGGGAGAGCTGTGGGGGGAGTGGGAAGGGGGCATCAAATATATGGTGGTAGAAAGAGCTGATTCTGGGTGGTGAGCACAAAAAGCATTGCATAGACAATGTCATGTTGAATTGTACACCTGGAAACAATGTAATTGTTATCAGTCAATGTCACCCCAATAAATTTCACAACAGAAAACAAAACCAAACAAACAAGCAAACAATGATTGAGATTAAGTAATCAAACTGAGGGAAGGGAAAGGTGGGATGTACTTAGATACCTGCCTAAAGTAGAAAACCGATCTGGTAGCTAAAAGTTGAGTGGGGAGCTAGGAGCATTCTGTGTCTTGGGTTAGGGTTTATAGATCAACCATACAGAAATCACTTCAGCCAAGAAGAGCCCTCTTTTGAAACTTTTCCTTGTTTCTTGATTATGAAGTGACAAAAATCCCGTGCTGACTCCTTGGGTTATTCCCAGAAGGCAAGATTTGGAGTTCAAGGCTCTTCCAAGTCTAGACCAGGCCATAACACTCTGGATAAGGGGACAGGCCATGATGACATCCAGCAAGGATGTGGCCTGATGGTGGTGAAGTATAAAGAATAGAAATCAGCCATGGGTGACATTCACTGGTGGCCACATGCAGGCCACTGTGGGGCAGAGCTGGTGTCCAGTATGTATCTCACTGGGAGTGTGCAGATTGGATGGGGCCCCAATGGGCAAAGACCACACTCGGCATCTTGATCTGTGGTGGGGTCAGTCCTACCACACTTCGATTGAGTCACTGTAAGATATTTAGAGCACCGCTTCATTACCTCTGAGTCTCTGTGATTCACTTCGGGGCCTGTTGGACATACAGCAGAGTCTGTACAGCGGGCTATCAGCTGGGCTGTGCTTCTGATCATAATGATAAGACGTAGGCAGTGGGGATTTCCAGCTTGTTAATTAACCTGGCTTAACTCCTTTGTCCTGCTCTGGTCTTGTCCAGGCTTAGGTAAGGCGGGAGCCCACACAAGAACACTCATTATGTTTGGTAGAGTGAGCTGACCAACACTGCTGCTCAAAGGGAACTGACATTTTGTGCAGTGGCCCTGGGAGAATCACCTGGGGGATGCTTGTTGGCAATGTGACAACTGGATGCGGTCCAAATTTTTAATTCAGAGGGTCTGGGGTAGACCTCAGGCATGTGCATCTGCTACAGTCACCCCCAGGTGGTGGAGAGGCAGGTTGTCATAGGCCACTTGAAGAAGACCTACTGATTTGCGGAGCACTTGCTAGGGCTAAGCACGGTGCTAAATGCTAAATGCATTATTTTACTTACTCCTTATGCATCTTTAAGCTGAACACGGTTCTATTTCTCTTTTGCAAACTAAAAAGAGAAGCAACAAAATTGCCTTGAGGCTTAGGTAGCTGAAGCAATTTGGCCAAGATAACTGCTACAGGGGGATGGTCTGGGATCAGTTTAGCAGGAAGAATCTATTTGTTTGTTTGTTTGTTTTTTAATTAAATTGGATCCCCTCCAGTGCCACACTCCCAGGGGGGAGATTATTAGATAACCGGTAACAGTAAAAATATGAAAAATAGATACAGTATATGCTTTTAAGGAATTCAGAGTCTCATATTAGAGACCAGACAGAAGAAAATGTTAAATAAAGAAACATGGAATGAAATGTCAAAATAGTGTATTAAATGGAAACATAGGCAGACTTTCTAAAAAATAGTTTGTCTATAGTTTAGGTTAGTCTCAATGGCCTTTGAAGGAAGTAGATTCCATATTTCCAATTACACACCTGCCTTTTGTCTTATTTAACTTCTGGAAAAAAAATGGTTTGAAAGAAATCAATCCATTTACAATATACAATGATCCATTAAACCAAGGGTCCCCACCCCAACCAGGACTGCCTGTGGCCTGTTGGGAACCCAGCCACACAGCAGGAGTGAGCGGCCTAGGCTGAGAAAGCCAAGCTTCATACAGCCCCTCCCCATCGTTCGAATTACCGCCTGAGCTCTGCCTCCTGTCAGATCAGTGACTGCATTAGATTCTCATAGGAGCACGGACCCTATTGTAAACTGTGCACATGAGGGATCTAGGTTGTGTTTCTTATGAGACTCTAATGCCTGATGATCTGAGGTGGAGCTGAGGCGGTGATGTTAGTGCTGAAGAGCAGCTGCAAATACAAATGAACATTAGCAGAGAGGTTTGACTGCACAGAGACCATAATAAATCAATTGCTTGCAGACTCATATCAAAACCCAAGCTCAGGGCTCCCACTGATTCTGCATGTTGGTGAGTTGTATAATGATTTCATTATATATTGCAATGTAATAATAATAAAAATAACATGTACCGTAAATGTAATGAGCTTGAATCCCCTACTCCCCTGTGTTTGTGGATAAATGGTCTTCCACGAAACCGGTCCCTGGTATTAAGAACGTTGGGAACTACTACCTTAAGCATCAGCCCCTGCATGTTTCGTGGTGGGATGCAGAGGGTGCCATAGGCTGTTCCTTCCCCGTGTGACATCGGAGACCAGTGACAGGGTCTGCACATAGAGAACATAGATGCTCTCTAGTCTCCCAAATTCAGGGAGGAAGACTCTTGGTCAGATCACTGCAGTCTCTGATTCAGTCAACATTCTTCCTCACTCGTACAGACCCTGAAACTTCTCTATGAAGGAAGAAGGGATGGGACTCTGGAGGAAAGAACAGGGGAGAAGAGTCTATCATGCAAGATGGCGAATACAGGGAGAGGTGGGAAGGAGACTGCATCCAATGGTTGTCTTCATCCTCTTGCTTTTCGTGGCTCCTCAAAGCCCAGTGTGCTCTCTGGTTTGATTGTGGGTTCTGCCCTTTTGCCCTGACCCATCCTATCCTAAGCAGATTTGCCCCTTTTCCAATAAAGGCAAACCAAATTAAATCTATAATTGTCATTACTAATTCCACTTAATTAGTCACAAGCCAGCAGCCAAATTGGCTTTCTCATAATTATCTGATAAGCAATAAGCACATCTCATAGATTATAATTAACAGTACTTAATTAAAATCTAATATACATATACCTCTTCCTGAAAATATAGCTAATTGGGTTCATAAAAGTAGCAGGTAAAAATTCTCCTTTGCTCAGTTACCCCTCCATAGGATTTCACATGTCCACATTTACTTTCAGACTACATTTGCTGAGTTATTCTCTTGGAAAGTTATGCGTCTTCTCCACAAGATATGGCCAAGTCTTTCCTCTTGAAGTATCTTCCGCAAACTAAACATGCCTGGCCCACAATGGCCACACTACTGATTGCTTCATACTTCATGCCAGGGAAACTTCGGCTTCCAATTTAGATTTCTCCACATTTGTCTTACCATGGACAGTGTCAGGAAGGTCTTGTTCACCTCTAGACTGAGGTGGGGGGGAATCCCTATCAAACATCCATCAAAAATTTGAGCAAAGTCTTTGAAAATGAATGTCATTCAAAGTGTTTTTTGAAGTTCTCAATGGCTGTGATATGTATTTTTTACCCACTTCTATGTCTGGCCCTGCTGACGAACACAGTGTCTGATGTTGCATTCCTGTGGGAGTGCTCGCTGGGATGAGAAGGCAGAGCATTTAACATCTTGAAAGTGAAAAGACTATTTGTGAGATGGCTTGCCACCCATTCCTCAGAGGTGAGGTCAGTGAACAGGCTGAAGAGGACCAAAGGCAGCTGCTATTTTATGTCCTCTATGAGCTCGTGCTATTTCAACCAGAAGGCAGAATACACTGGCCACCCTTCATCTGCTGAAGGAGGAGGAGAGAGAAGAGAGAAAAGTGCAGAACCACTATAGGAAAGGGGCAAAATTCCGTTAAGGGAAAGCAATGCTTTCATTGACTTGGTGGCAGTGATGTGCTTATATTTGACTTCTCATTTGCAAACCATAATGCTGTCGTGTCCTGAGAGGCCCGTTCTGTAGAATCCAGAGCTTTCTGCCAGTTGATCTTAAGTGTGTCACTTTCCTTAGTGGCTGTCTAGTGCTAGAAAATGGAAGACAGTCAATAAATGGTTTCTGTATTGATACCGAGGTGGTAAGGGGTTTAATGCTCACATTTCAGAATATTAAACAACGCCTAGGAGAGTTAGCTGAGATGTGTCCATTTTAGGAGGACCAGAAGCAGCCGTTCCACCAGGCAATTCTCACTGCTCACTCTTTTCCTATGACACTCACATTACTAATCATCACCAGTGCAAAGTCTGCCCTCCCTGCAAGATTGCATGTTCCGTGAAGGGAAGACCTGGGATAACACTGTTCACTGCTTACTTTATTCTCTACTATCTCCTTTGAGTCTAACGTGATAAATGTCCAACATGTTCCTGTGAATGAATGCATGAAAGAAGATCCTATGACGTCTTTCCTACTGAAAAATAAATAAATAAATAGAAGCAAATTCACTGCCAATTATTGCTGCATGGGGAAAATAATTGAAACCTGAACTGTGAGATTGATCACATTTTCATTGCTACAAAATGTCTCCCGTGAAGTCCATTTTGGATCAGGAAAACAGATAAAAAACTAACCTCCCAACAACAATCAGAGGCAAAATAGTCTGCTTATAATCTGTCTTGCTATTTTTTCAATCTATCAACTTTTTTCTTTGTATTCCAATCAAACCATTTACCGGTATTCTTTTATTTTTTTTCCCAATTTTTTTATTTTATTGTTTGGGGGTGGGGGGGGTGGGGGGGGCGGGGAGTAGGGGGAGGGCCCAGAGCAGTTTCCACATTTGTACATCGTTAGTTGTAACATGGTTTCATTCCATGCAGGTGGATGTGGGGCTGCACAAGGCAGTAATCCAACCAAGACCTCCCTCATGGGAGGCAAAAACCTTCACCACCGAGCCATTGTGGTGGTTACCAGTTGTTCCGAAGTTCAGCATATGGGTTTGGGCCTGGCCCGGGAACCAAACCTCAGACCTTATGATTGTGAGCCAAATGCTCAACTGCTCAGCTATCCCAACATCCCCCTCTCCCCCATCAAACCATTTAATCATTGGGTCAGTCATCAGCGATTGAAACCAGCTTTGGCAAAATAATTAGTTGTTGAATGGTCTTGCTCTTCATAGCCCCCCAGGGGAGTAGCTATAAATGCCTTGGAGGAGGAGCGTGTATATTGAAAATTTCTTCAATGGATTTTTAGCCATTTTTCACCTTCTATCTTGGATTCCTGCTTACGTTGCCAGGTCAGTTGAGTGGTGACAGCTGTGTCAATACAGGAGACCTCTGTCTCGACCATAGTTTTGCCGGTGGCCCTTAGAAGCTTTTGAAACCTTTTTTTTGTCTTTCATCCTCTTTCCACTTCCAGGGGTGCTCTGAACACACATAGCATGCTGCTCACCACCCATCGCCCCCAGGAGGGCTGTGCTGCCCTCTTGCCTCTCTCATCCTACACCCCCCCCGCCCCCCACCCCCACCCCCAGCACGGGCTTTTGAAACATTTCAGCATCTTGACTGACAGCGTGCTGCAGGAAGGACCTCAGGGGACACACTCTGTTGATCCTGTTCCTTTGACTGAAGCTGCCTTGGCCACCTAATCCCCCATCCACGCTGGGCTTTCAGTAATACACTGCTTGAATAAATTATATTTTCAAAGGTTAAGACTGGATTTCAGCAGTCAGCTCTCCTGCTGATGTCTCTGTTATTTTCCAAACCTGAGAAAAGGCCTGAGAGCTGGTGGGTTTGTGAAGGGAAGAGATCTCTGCAGGCCCATCACCAGAAGGTGCTCTTCATTCTTTTGCCAAAACGTAAATCCTTTCTTCTCATCCATGTCATAGCCGAGGCACAGAGTGGACAATTTCTGTCAGCTGCTTCTTGTTTTGAGAGCCCGTGAGCTTGGGCTGGTTGCTGTGGGGTTGTCTGTCTGTCTGGACTATTTAGTGCCAGAGGGAAGCGATGGATGAAAAAAGACGGGGGAGGAGAAAATTGAAGAAAGAGAAAGAGGCATCGGTTTCTCCTGTGGTCCGCGGTGTCCACGGAGCAGTCTTGTCTGTTACGTTTGTACTTGCACCCTATTTGGTTTGAATTTTGTGCATTCTCTTGGATGGAGTACTAAGTGGCAAAAAGTAAAAGAAAAGGCGCCCTCACACACCACAAACAAGAAACAAACACGCCTGAACATCCAGGTGTGTAGCGGTGATATTTTTAATAACTGCCATGTCTGCCAACACAGCCCTGGAGCAGAATCAGGGTGATGAAGAGCAGCCAGCACAAAGCTTGTTCAGGGAGTGAAGGTGGCGTGCCCCCAATGCGTGCTCTCCTGTACACTGGGGCGTCTTCCCACGGCTCCTCAGTGTCCTTCCTGTCTGACCTTGTCTCTTAAGGAAGCAGGTGTTCTTGGTGCATGCTCAAAGGCCTGTGTCCCCACAGTGCCCAGGTCCCTGCCTTCCTCTCCTGTATTCTCTGTCACCCCACGTCCCTGCCGTCTGGCCTTCCACGTGGAGACTGAGTCTGAAATAGGCAAGTTCAGGCCAAGTCTCAGAGGGCGGCCACAGTGCACTGGGTGTCCTGGTGCTCACAATCTATCAGCTTTTCTATTCTGATGCCCTGAACTGCGTTTTGCAGATCCGTGACTGCTTATGGAGTACTTAGGACGAATGTTGTACAGATAGGAAAATCCTTCAACTGTGGAATTCTCAATAGTGGCGATAGAAAATTAAGGTTCAAAGCTTAACATGAAGAACATGTCCTCTCACTAGCCATCCCCACTTCCTCTGTCATCAAATACTATTCCTCAGTCTCTCACATGTTCCGGGCATTTCTCATCCACCTCAGTTCTTACCCAGAGCCGGTATCCTAACTCAGCTGCTCATCATCTTTGCCTTGTTTAGGTCAGCGTAGTCCTAACCCATGTGTCCATCACCATTTGGAAGTGGCTTGCCTATAATGCAGAGACTATTGAGTTACTCCCCCCCCACCTCAGCCCCCGCCGGCCATTCTTAAGAGACCTAGCCATCTTTAGGAAAAATGTCTAAATTCCAGAGCATGGCATTTGCAATCTGACCCCTACCCACCTTCACAGTCTCATGCATCACCAGTCTCCCACCCACCTACCATCCCTATAAATAAGTAGATTGGACTCCTTGTAGTTTCCCTGCATGATACTCTGCTTCTCCTTCCTTTTGCATTGTCTGGCTGTGGTTCTACTGACCCTTCTTCTCCTTTTTAGGCCTCTACCTCTCCAGAAATAGCATTACCTTGCTCCATATTCTTACCCTCAGTCTGTTTTTATTATTATTAATTTATTGTTTGAGAGAAGGTGAAATAGAGATAGAGACAGAGAAATAGAAGCGAGAAGGGCCCACAGCAGTCTCTGTATTTGTACATCATTAGTTGTGACATGGTTTCATTCCATGCAGGTGGATGTGGGGCCATGTGGGGCAGGAACTGAACCAGGGGCCTCCCATATGGAAGGCAAGAACTTCACCTCCAAGCCATCCCATCCTGACTGTTACCAGTTTTGCCACAGTTCAGTATATGGGTTTGCATGGGCCGGGGCCAGGAATCGAACCCTGGACCTTGTGATTGAGAGGCAAGAGCTCAACTGCTGAGCTATCCTGGCATCCCCCTTCCTTTGAGATGCCTTTTCTGTGCTTCTGGAGCACCCTACAATTTTACCTATTTTTAAACATATTAGAGGGCAGCATACTTATCTATTTTTTATTTTCCTTTCTATTAGACTATAATCTCTTTGAGGAAAGCCATGCTTACCTAGAATTATTACAGACAAGCAATTGTTGATTCATAAAATTTCTAAATTTATAAGTGAATGGCATCTTTAGTCTAATGCTCACTTTAGAAATATGTGCAGATCTGATAAAAATAGAGAAATGAATGACAGCCTGTGATTGTATATTGTGGGCTAAGAGCCTGAGTATGTTCATATCTGGGCATCGCTCTTTTCTCGGAGATGATGAGATCCCTGGCTTGAATCATATACCAGGCGCTCTAGTTAAGGTAGGGACTGGAAATTAAATGATCCCAAGGAATATTAAATTCATAATTACATAAAGAATGTAACTGTTTATTTATAATGACAACACATAAACTAATTTACTTATCAAGCAAAAATAGGTAAAATAATAAGAGAAAGTAGAACAGAGACAGCAGCATGTAACAAAAAAGGTGGGTGATCTTCTAAACTATGTACCCTTCTTTTCTTAGCTAGTCAGTAACAGCTTTGCCTTAATCATCAGCTCAGCCCATTCTCAACTATTTTAATTCATTCCAATTACAAAGATCATATTCTTCTTAAAGTGTTACTTTCGGAAACATTACGCTAAGTACAGTGGATATTTGCTTTGTAAATTTGCACAGCCTCTGTTTTCTCTTCTTCAGGTTATTAGAATCCAGGTATCTTGGGAAGCCATTGTTCCCACCAGCTCAGTCCGCTTTCTTTGTGAGCACTGGCTACAAGGCTAGTTCCAGAGATGGGCCGGGTACCCACTGTGACCAATTAACTCCTCTGTAATGACCTGTTCAGAAATAAACTAGGGCCCCTTGCTCCACATCCCCTCAGATCTGCCTCCCTAAGCAAGAAATGTCACCCAAACAAACACTGAAAGGCTCCCCAATGTGAAGTCCAACTCCCCAAAATGTAATGGCTTTAAAAATATCTTCTTCTAATTAGATGAAAACTGGCATTAGATTAACTAGTGACATTTATGAGTATACAGTTTTATTCATTTGCCTTGAGTATTTGTAAGACTAACTACTAGACACTAAAAGAAGGCAGGGCACTGTCAGTTGATGGTTGGTTGATTTCAAGACTGGGACATGGTAAGTTCAAGGTGATTCTGGGATATCTTGTACCAGATAGCTCAAAAACTGATAGGTCTGGGAGCTGGGCACATAATGCGATGCATGGGTGATGTGATGTGGAGTTGTCCATTGGGAAACTGTCTGATTGTTACCAACCAATGTCACCCCATTAAATTTAACAATAAAATATAATAATATTAAAAAAAAACAAAAACAAAAAAACCAAAAAAAAAAACTGATAGGAATGTGTAAAAGTACAGAGGAGGCAACTTGAATAGGGTCACATGGCCAAACTTTGGTAAAATTTGAGCATCAAAAATAAGAATAATAACAATGAATTAAAATAATATGTTTAATTAAACAAAGAATTCTTGAGTCTATTATATTACTATGTAAAACACAAAGGGGTTTTTCTTATAGAAGAATGCCAGCTAATAGGTATAAAAAGAATGACAGAATTATATGGTTAATATTTTATAATCGCCAAAAAGTTTTAGGCAGGTATCATCAACAGATGATAAAACTATTGGGTGAATGTGACTGGAACAGTATTTTCACATACTCTCAAAGTATTACCTCCCCAGGTTATAGGTTAATTACAGATGAAAACATGTGATACTTCATAATGAAAAAATCTGGAAACATTTCTTCATCAATAGAACATATTAGCATCATAATAGGACAAACTCTATTTTATGTCTCCTGATTTGATGTACTAAAAGGTTATATCACTTAACGTAGTATTCTTGCTTAGAAATGTTTAACCTGAATCTAATTATGAGAAAACAATTATATAAATCTAAAATGTAGGGCAATCTATAAAAACAACTGGCCTGAACTCTGTAAAGTGCCAATATTATAAAAGATTGGGAAAAAAAACAAAAAAAGGGCAGGAGACAGTTTTAGATCAATAGAGGTTATAAGAATATATCAACTAACTAAATGCAATGATCTTTCATTGGATTCAGGATCAAATGAAGGAAAGAATATAAGCTAGACATTTTGAAGGGGTTGAAAAATTAAATATGAGCTGTAGGTTAGAAAATATTCTTGTATCAGTGGTAACTTTCTTAAGAATGATCATGCTGCTCTTACATACGCTATAGGATTTGGGGGTTAACTTTAATTGTGATTGCCACCTACTTTCAGACAGCGTTGTGGGAGACAGAGAGGGACGGAGGATGGGGCCATGGAGAACGCAAACATACCGGTATGTGGCACCATGTTAACAATGGGTCACTCTGAGTGCAAATTAAGTAAACTTCATTGTTGTAGTCTTTCAATTATCTTGTAGGTTTGGAATTTTTCAAAATAAAAAGTTGAGGGGGACAAAAAATAGTCCTAAACCCAAACCAGTGCTGAGATCTAATTCTTCCTTCTGTGGGAAGATGATACACATGTGTCTCTGAATCTTTTTTTCTCCTGGATTCTCCTCTGTTTTCCTTTGCTCTCTGTATTTTTTTTGCAGTGACAAAGCAGGAAGTATCCTTGTTCACCAGCCAGCCCCTATTTTCTTGTCGTCTTCTCAGTACGTGGCTCAGTAATTCAACTTTTAAAGGGGTTCAAATCATTTAAAGCTACAGACAACTAACTCTAAAGACATTGAATGGCAAAAATCATATAGGTTCCAAGTGTACATTTCTATATTACATTGGCCATGCATTCAATGCATTATGTGCTCACCACCCAGAGTCAGTTCTCTTTCCATCACCCTATATTTGGTGCCTCCTCCCTACTGGCCCACCCACCCTCTGCTCTCCCACCCACCTTCCCCTTTACGCTCACGTAACCACTCACCCATTGACTGTCCATGACTTTCTGTTTCTTTGTGACTTTCAGTTTTATATTCCACCTATAAGTGAAGTCATATGATTCTTGATTTTTTCATTCTGACTGATTTCTCTTAACATGATGGTTTCAAGGTCCATCCATGTTGTCACAAGTGGCTGTAGAGAGTCACAGTTTTAAAGTAAGAATGAGTCAACATTTTCACAGGGACTTTGAGGCTGCTGGGGATAGCTAGCAACCTTTCATTAAACAGACACAATAGGCTTTGTTTTCCATGAGGACACTTTCTCAGCCTCAGCCCTTCATAGCTGTGCTTTTATTTATAGTTTTAGACTGGGTTAGGTTTCTGTGTTGTTATTATCTGCTCTCAGTCCTCGTGGGCCTCCTCGGTTGCCTGGGGTGAGAGTCTATTAAGAGAAGGCCAAAGTCAAGATCCAGATGTGGTCTGGATAAGACTCATCCTGTGGCCAGAGGATGTCCCAGCCTATGTGAGCTCTCAGGACGGGCCAGGGGGAGAGACCGTCCCAGGCACTGAGAAAGCACCATCCTTGTGGTTCTGTGGCTGTTGGTTAGCTGGGGGCCATTTGTATGGGGAAAGTGGGGTGGGGGCTGAGGGAAAGCAGACTGTTCCCAGCCCAGGTGAGTGGGACTAGGTCAATATCTCTCCACCCAGGAGAGGACATCGCTAATCACAGCCTGGTCTGCTCACATATATTTTCAGTTAGCCTCAGATTTGCATTCACGAGACACTGGAGGATTTGTCCTCATGGAGGAGAAAAATAAAAGGAATCCTTAGTGTAGGAAAACAAAATATAAATGCCACAGGCTATTTCTGGATGGCTTTGCTGGCTATTTGGGGCTCTACGGGCAGTCTCAGCATTAAGACTCAGCAAGATACCCACTGAGTCAGGGCGATGCAGTCAGAAGGGCACTCGCCACCTTTCAGAAAAAGCTCTGGGCACAGCAGCGTGGCAAGGCTGTGACTCTGGGCCTCATACCGAGGTTTGGCTGATATGGATCACATTATTATGTCAGGTAGAGTAATATAGTTTATGATAGAGCGAGATTCTATTCTTCACTTTTGCTCAAGTGTCAATGACTCTCTAAAACAGGGTTGTCTTGTGCCTGATACAGGTCAAGTCTGTAGTGTTGCTTTCTCCCAAAACCATGGCCCACTGCCTCCTATTGCTTTGTAATTATGAGGAGACAATGCAGAGAAATGTGTTTCTATTAAAAAGGCCACATCATGGCATTCAAAGTTTCATCAAGTGAAGGCTTGACCTGGCTCCTGGCATTTGCAGGGGATTTGAGGATTAGTGTTAAGTCTTTTATACAGAAATGAGGAGCAACTTAAAAAAAGTGTGTTAAAAGGATTCAGTTGTTTTTATGTTTTTTTACCAGTAGCGAAAAATCAACCATAACTTTGCCTTTTCACTTTCACTTCCAATCTGGACCCTAAGACCATGTACTTGGTCTGCTGCTGAAGCATCCTGCTCCTAGTGTCTCCCAACTCTACCTTATTGCTCACACCTCCATTTATATTCCTAACATAACTTATTTGATCTTAGCCCACCTTAAAGAACTCCGGTGACCTCTTTCCATTTCACTACTTGGACTCTTTCTCAGATCTTTCTAACATCCGTCAACTTTCTGTTTCAGCTCGAGTAGTCTATGAAATATGTTGTGAATATTCTTTTCCTCATTTCATTTCTTTCTCTCCTTCAATTCACATGTTCAAATTCAAAAGCGAGAGGGGGATATGAAATATCTGTGAATTGTCCTTCCATCCCTGTACTCCAGCCAGTCAGTTCCCCTACCCCAAGGCCATTGATGTCATCAGTTCTTTAGCATCTTTCCAAAAATAATCACCTCTGCAAATATTTCTTCGGTCTCTCTGTCTGTCTCTGTCACACACATGCGTGTGCGCACGCATGCACACACATACACACACTACACCTTATTCTGTATTGTGCACTGTACCTAACAATAGTTCCTAAAGAATATTCCATGTTGGTATATAGAGAGTGCTTCTTCACTCCTTTTTACATACCTCTTTGATTGCTTCTCCCTTTCCTTCTTCTGTTTCTCTGAAATCTTTCTTTCAAATTCTGACTTCAGTTCAATTCTTAGGGGGAAGTCTTCCTCCAGTCATACCAGTTTCCAATGATCTCTTCTGATGCTGAGCTATAGGCTGTTTTGTTCGGTTGGTTTATCCTCCACATTGCTATCTGTCTTTCATGTGCTTGGGTCATAGCTTCCCAGATAGACTGTGATGTCCTTAAGTCCAGGGGCCATGTGTCACCCTGCTTTGTAACTCCTACAACATGATAACGTTTAACAGAGGGCCTTGTCCATAGTAGGAATATAGTTAGCGTGTTGATTTGATGGACAGTCCAAGGACCAAATTTGCCAACGCTCTGCCTTGTCCGAGAGTCTGAGTCAGGGATCAGGTTTGTTTGCTTTCACCCTGAATGATCTCTCCAACCAAAAAAGACCCCTCAAGCATCTCTGTGAATGTAAATGTGAGCTTGTGTGGATCAAGGAATAAAGGGGAGCATTTCCATGTTTTTTTTTCTTCAACAGTCAGGTGTTCTTTTTATTTTTTTCTCCAAAAGCCAGCCAGTGGGTTGGGTCTGCCAAAGCACAAGTGCAGAACAGAAAGAGGATCCATTCTGGTCAAATGTGCTCAGCATCAAGCCCATGTCAAGGTGACTGGCAGACTCACAGCACACTGTTCAGTCTCCTGAAATCTGACAGCTCATCTGGGCAACCGAAACTAGGGCAAGGAGGGATATCACACTCTGCCAACTTACTCACCTGCCCTCATTCCAAGTGACATCTGCTTGCCTATGACCAGCTGTGTGCGTCTCCATTGACCACAGGGATGGGGAAAGCTATGTTGCTTTTCCAAGGTCTGGTCAGCTCCTCCCTTGGGTATTTCTCCACTGTGAGATTGTCTCCAGA
Organism: Craseonycteris thonglongyai; assembly: GCA_004027555.1. NCBI lineage: Eukaryota > Metazoa > Chordata > Mammalia > Chiroptera > Craseonycteridae > Craseonycteris > Craseonycteris thonglongyai. Next base: position 12,350 of record PVKE010008992.1, on the reverse strand, counting down.
TTAAGTAAATAATTCCACATTAGTCTAATTAATTCTAATAGACTCATTAGTTCAGTCTTAGAGCTATTCTCAAGGGAGCGATGGTCAAAAGCTGTGAAGCGTGTTTCTTTTGTGAGGGAACCATGTTGTTTTCTTTCAAGCTGGGACTCCAAAGTTGGCCTCTGGGACTAAAAAGACAAAGCAAAACAAAAAAACCCATGTTGTCTTGGAGTTTTATGAGTCTCAGTCCAGGCACGTGGAGCTCGCATTGTCTGATGAAAGCTGTCTTGTTTTCACTCTGCAGTTATAGCACTGACACAGGAAATCCGTTCACAACTTCAGATGGCTCATTACAATGTACTCTAGGAGGACTAAATGTAAACAGATAAAAAGATGACTAAGTTAAGGCAATACAGTCTAGATGTCATGGACAGTAAGTATTTTTAGTTGTTTAGAGGTGAGAGAGAGAGTATTGTGGACTAAGGTGGTTCAGGAAAAGTTTCAATGAGGTATTGGGTCTGAAAGACCCCTTAAGAATGAGTAGGATTTTATGAAAGAAGAAAAAGAGGAGGGAGAAGTAGAAGGAAGATGTTTGCCAGGCAAGCTCCATGAAAGCCTGAGGCTTTGTCATACAACACAAGGGGATAGTTTAAGTCTAGAGGAAGCTTTGTGTGTGGGTCAGAGTATTGACACGCTTCAAAAGGCACATAGGTTCACACTGAGGAGAGGGAAGTTCAAATTTAGAGTTGTGGATTCTCCCTGAACACAATAAAAAACTCCTGAAGTGTTTGTTGTGAAGAGGTAAAACTTTTGAACCTATTGTTAAGGAAAAACAAAAAGATGCTAATAGGTAGAATGAATTAATGTGGGCTGAGGCTGGTGTAGGATGAAGCAGGAGAGAGAAGAAAGGAATTGAGAGGCATTTCTTTTCCTTTTTTAAAAAAGATTTATTTTATTGTTTTTGACCGAGAGAGAGACACAGAGACAGAGAGAGACAGAGAGAAGGGGGAGGGCCCAGAGCAGTCTCCATAGTTGTACATCATCAGTTTTCTACATAGTTTCATTCCACACAGGTGGGCAGGGGAGCCACACATAGTGGGAACTGAGCAGGGGCCTCCTGTATGGAAGGTGTGCCCCCGTGAGCTGGGGGCCTAACCAGGGGCCTCCCACATGGGAAGCTAGCCCTGGTGAGAACTGAACTGGGGACCTTCCGCATGGGAAGTAAACCTCAGCTCAGCATATGGATCTGCACGGGCCGGGCCTGGGATTTGATCTTCGGATCCTCAGACCCTAGGGCTGCCAAGCAAGCACTTAACTGGCTGAGCCATCACGGCATCTCTGAGAGGAATTTCCATTAGTTATTTCAAGAGATTTGTCAATAATCTAGGGGAGGTGCAAATATTTGTGAGAGAGATAACACTAGTTTAGTAACCCATACCTCGGCCTAAATGAACTGACTCATTCAGGAAGGGCACGGCCTAGAGGGTGAGCCTTCTGCTCCTGGAAGCCCACTCTGCCTCTTCTCCCACAGCACATGCTTATAGGTAATGATGCCAATTCCTAGTTATCAATAATTATTGTTTTTCTATCATAGCCTCTGCCCTCACTTAGAGAGCAGAATTGCTGAACATATTACACCGATAACCTTCACCCTCACTTCGGCCCCAAAAGAGGGACTACAGATGATTTCAAAAGGTAAAGACGCTAGGGTGAAAATGAACAGAGCATGTGTGAAGTGTGCTCATGAATGTGTGTCAGGAAGTTTTTTTGTCCTGAGGATCTCCCTGGAACCCATTATCTCTTGGGACCAGAGTGCCTGGATGGGCTGTAGGCCAAACGTGACTTTGTATTCGAATCCCATTTACTTTGGACATTTTCCCCAGGGCTCCACTGTCATGTTTAAGCCTAGTTCTGGGAGCATACCAAGGGGCAGTCATGCAACTCTGAGTAGACCTGAGGCCCTGCAGACGATGTTGCACCAGCTAAATCCTAGAAGGTTTGGGAGGTTCTGCCCATGCTCATAGCAACAGCAGGAGCCAATCAGTGTCTTCTGTTCCAGGGCTGCAGAACTCAGGTGGCCGATGCCCCGGGAATGTCTGGGTGCTGGGAATGGTGGGAGAATTGCTGCTACTGCCTTAGGCAGGCTTCCTCACAGCACTCAGCGTCCACTGCCTGAATGCAGAATCTTTTTTTTTCTCCTGTAGGCAAGGAGTCTTATTGGCAGAGGTCTGAGAACCACGTAGATTCAGTTGATGGGAGATGCTCAATAAGCACAGTGCAGTGCTCTGCTCTCTCCTGGACGATTGGAGAGAGGGCTGCAAGGGTCACCTGAAGTCTTCATGACAGATTGCCATCAGTGAAAGTCAAGGGAAACCTCCTTGAATTTTTTAATTCATTTAAAAACTTTTGCTTACTGTCATATGACACCAAAATGTGCAATCAGCCATTATCACCCTAAGGCGTCACTTATTGAAAGCCTTGACTATTTGCTAAGTACCCAGCATCTTACATGAGATACTGTTCGCCATCCCTACTACAGAGATGAGAGCATTGCAGCCCTGCCAGGTCAAATTGCCACGTTCAGAGGTAGTCAGTGGCCCAGAGGGGAGTGTTGGTAGATCTATTACTAGACAAACAATCTCTTATATAAACAAAACTTCCAATCTTTTCCCTTCACCACACTGCTTCAGACACCACACTGGTGTACTATGTACACTGAATTAGCTGTTGTCTTTTCAGCTTGGAGAGTGAGGGGAGATTGCATAACTAACTGGCTAGTGGGGGAGGGCACTGTGGGTTGACAGTGTGGCAGGAAGAGGCCCAGGAGTCAGAGAACTTGGCTCACCCATCAGCCCTGCCATTTAGGACACAAGGCACTAGGCAGAGTTTAGTGAAATAAGAGTGACCACTTGACTCAGATGTGTTGTCAATAGTGGTTAAATAAGCACCTGTCGAAAGCACCTGCCAGGGGACAAGAGGGAGTACTCAGTCATTCTTGGTTCCTTCTCTAGTCTTTTTCTTCGATTTTTGGAAGACTCTCTCTTCTTATATAAAAGTATTATTAATCCAGTGCTTGGCCCATTACAGGTGTTCACTATGTAACTGCCCAAATGAATGACTATACAGAAAGATGTAATTTCATTCAACTTGATTGAGAACTTTTTTTATTTTTGTGGCATGTTCAGAGATCTGAGAATGTAGAAAAGGGTAAGGGGAGTGGTTTGTAAAACCAGGTGTGAACAGCCTGAAGGGTGCCCAGCAAATTTATTTTTAAAAATCCCACTCATGATTATGAATTCTATCATATTTGTCACTTGCAAAGGAAGAATGAGGACAAATATCTGTAAGCTCTCTGAGGGCAGGGAACCTGTGTGCATTTAGTAGAACAGTCCGCGTGGCCACGCAGTGGTAGGAAGCTGTTGTATTGCCTGTGTGCTGGGAATGGCCGTTTAGTACCCCAGTACTCTCAGACTTCACCAGGTACAGCTGTGGGGCAATTCATGGGTCACAGATATTCTGCTGCTCAGCAGATGCAAACAGCAACAGCTTCCTCAAGTGAATTTCTGGGGGGAAGGGGAAGTAGCAGCAACAGATACAGCCACAGTGCCTGTGAGAAGTGAGTGGGGCTGATTCTTCAAGTCTGATATTAAGACTTTCTTCTCCTCACCCCTTCCTCCCATTCAGCCGCATGCCAAGTCCTCCTGAAGGCCTCTCTGATCCTCTGGTCTCCATTTCCATACCACCATCTGAGTTGATGCCACTTTGATCTCTTCCTTAGATTTCTGAAAGCATCTTATCAGACCTCCCTGTCCCCAGTCTTCATGGTAAAATCTGTTTTCTACCTACCTCACCCACAGTCATACTGACTTTTCTGTTTTGCACAGATGTCCTGCTCTCTCTCTCACTTGAACCTTTCTTTCCATATGCTGTCATTCCTGACATAAATGTCTTCACTCATCCTACTTCATCTGCAGAGATTCTAACTCTTCTTCCAGGCTTCCGGCTTCAGCTTAAATATCACTTTCAAAGGGAAGCCTTTCAAAATCCCTTTCCATGAGATCAGGGCTCCCTGCCACATGGTCCTGAAGCACCCCATGCTTCTCCTTTCATATTTATAATATTTTCTTATAATTGATTACTTCTCATTTTTATTTCTTGTTAGATGGTAAGCTCTATGTTGCTTACTGCTATATTCCACAGATTAGAACACTACCTGACATTCACTGAATGTTTGTTTGTCTGTTTATTAATTGTTAACTTTATTGGGGTCACATTGGTTGGTAAAATTTATAGGTTCCAGGTGTACAATTCTACACTACATCATCTATGTGTTGCATTATGTGCTCACCACCCAGAGTCAGTTCTCTTTCCATCACCATATATTTGATGCCTCCTCCCTTGAATGTTTGTTAAAAGAAAAAGAAAATGCATGGATGAATGGTTGTGTAAATAAATATGGACTCCTTCAAGACAATAATTAGACACAGGGAAGGTTGAAGCTTTTGGTAAATGCCTTTGAGTAGATTGGATGTTGGATTTTACTTTACTAGGAATAATAGAGAACAATTTCAGGTTGCTTAAGAAGGTGAGGGGCATGGCTAAAATGCTGACTCAGGAGAATGAACCTGCATTGAGTGCAGGATAGATTGGAGTTGGAAATTTTTCTTAGCAGAAAATCTAGTTCGGAGGCCACACCACGTGATGAGGAGTATCTGTTCTGTGGTATTGAACACAGGAATGGGACCATGAAATAGATATGATCTCAGGGAAAATAAGAATTAATAGAACTTTAAGACATGTAGAGGAAATGCCAGGATAGCTCAGTGGTTGACTGCTTGCCTCATAAGGTGAGGTCCAGGGTTCGATTCCCTGCCCTGGCCTGTGTAAACCCCGTATGCTGAACTGTGGTGCAAGTGGTAACTGCCAAAATGGCTCAGCAGCAAAAGTTCTTGCCTGTTATTCAGAAGGCCCCAGTTTGGTGCCTGCTCTGTGTGGCCCCACAAGAGCCTGTGTGGAATGAAACCATGTCACAACTAATGATGTACAACTATGGATACTGCTCTGGGTTCTGCCCCCTTCCCTCTCTCTTTCTCTCTCACTTACCTTCTCTCAAACAATAAAGTAAATCTTAACAACAACAAAAAAGACATGTAGAATGTAAAGGTGCTGAGAAAAACAGGGCCTATTTTAATTGCCAGCCACTACCCTATTTACAGAAGTCTTCTTTGGCTATCTGGGTCCTCCTGTATCTTTTCATATAATTTCATAGTCAAAGCCACATAACTGATGATTTAATTTTTAAAACCAAGGTCTACAATACTTTTCCCCCCAACTATCCCATCTGCTAAATGTACTGTGTTGAATAGAAGATGGAAAAAGATACTTTGCATGATTTCAATTTTTAAAATATTTATGAAGACTTGATTGGTGGCCTAACATATGGTTTAATGACACATGGTTTATCATGGAGAATGCTCCATTTGCACTTCAAAAATAAATTGTTTTCTGCTGTTGCTGGGTGGGGAGTTCTGTATATGTTTGTTAGATACAAATGGTCTATAGTGTTGATCTTCTGATTGTTATTTCTGTTTATTATTGAAATCTCCTGTCATTGGAGAGTTACTTCTTCCTTCAATTCTGTCAATAGTTGTTTAATGTATTTTGGAAGTTTGATGTCTGGTGCATATATGTTTATCATTATTATATATTTTATTTTATACATTTTATTATTTTATGGTGCTAAAAACATATGAGATTTATCCTCTTAATGATGTAGTTGTTTTATCTCCCTGGTGAATTAACCCTTTTATTATTATATAAAATCTTTATTTGTCTTTTGTAATAATTTTTGATTTAAAGTCAATTTTGTCTGATTTTAGTATAGTTACCCCTACTCTCCTGTGGTTACTATTTGAATAAAATATCTTTTCCCATCTTTTTTCTTTCAACCTATGTATCTTACACCTTAAATGAGTCTTTTGTAGACAACATACACTTGAATACTTATTTTTAAACTATCCTCCTAACCTATGTTTTTAAATGGGAAAATTCATTTATATACATTTAAAATAATTACTTATCTTGAAGCACTTATATTTACCATTTAAATTTTTTCTGTATGCTTTAAAAAATTTGTGGCCCTCATGTTATTTATTACTGTTTTTCATTATGTTTATTTGTTTTTTCTTTATAGTGACATACTTCGATTTCCTTATTTAATTTTGTGTATATTCTCTATATATTTTCATTTGTTGTTACCACAGGGATTCTGGATTTAAGACAATTATTCTTAAATTGACATCAACTTAAATTCAGTCTCATACAGAAAACATACTCTTATGGTTGCCCCCTTCCATTTTATGATAATTAGTAAATGATATATTTATACATTGAGCACACATTAACATAGACATAACTTTTTAATGCTTTTGTCCTTTAAATCTTTTTTTTTATTATTTAAAGATTTATTTTATTGATTTTTGACAGAGAGAAACAGAGACAGAGAGAGACAGAGAGAAGGGGGAGGGCCCAGAGCAGTCTCCATAGTTGACATTAGTTTTCCATATAGTTTCACTGCACAGGCGGGCACAGGGCTGCGCAGGGCAGGAACCAGGCCAGGAACCTCCCACATAGGTCCCGGCAAGAACTGAACTGGGGGCACACCCCAGTTCAGCATGTGGGTTCGCATGGGCCAGGGCCGGGACTCGATCCTCGGTCCTCGGGGCTTCAAAGCGAGCGCTTTACCCGCTGAGCCATCCCAGCTTTCCCCCTTTAATTCTTATATAATAATTAAAAATGGAATTACAAACCAAAATTACAATAATACTGTTTTTGAAGTTTTGTTTGTGGATTTACCTCTACTGAAGAACATAATATTTTCAAATGATTTTGAATCAAAATGATTTTTAATTTCTCTCTACTGTCCTTTTACTTTATCTTTTTTTTAAAAAAAGATTTATTTCATTGTTTTTGACAGAGAGAGACAGAGATAGAGGTAGACAGGGAGGTGGGGGAGGGCCCAGGGCAGTCTCCATGGTTGTACATCATCAGTTTTTCATCATTTTTCAGCATGGTTTCATTCCAAGTGGGTTAGTGAGGGCCACGCAGGGCAGAGGCCGGGCTGGGGGCCTCCCTTATGGGATGCACACCCCAGTTCAGCATGTGGGTTCACACGGGCTGGGGCTGGGATTTGATCATTGGTTCCCGGAGTTACAACTGAAGTGCTTAATCCACTGAGCCATCCAGACTGCCCCCCTTTTACTTTATCTTGAAGGACTCCTTATAGCATTTCTTCTGGGGAAAGTATAGTGGTAATGAACTCCCTGTGTTGTTTATCTAATGGTGTCATCATTTTTTCTTATTTTTGAGGCATTTTTTTCTGGTTATAGAATTCTCAAGTGATAGTTTTATGGTTGAGAATTCCACTGGTGAGCTATTGTGGATCATTTGTACACATGAGACTTTTTCTTATTCTTTTCAAGGTTCTATGTGGGTCATTGTGTTTTGACAGTTTATTATAATCTGTCTTGGTATGAATCTCTTTGGGATACTCCTACTTAGATTTCTTCTTTTATTTTTATATCAATATGTGTCCTCACAGTTGGGAATTTTTCAGCCATTAGTTCTTTAGATAGCCTTTGTCCCTTTCTCTTTCTGTTGGAACTCCCATAATATCTACATTGATCAATTTAATGGTGTCTCATAATTCTCTTAGGTTATGTTCACTTCATTTTCTTCCCTTTTTTCACTTCAGAATCAATAGTTTCAAATTACCTTTTCCAAGTTTATTGAATTTTTTCTTCTACCTGTTCAAGTCTGATGTTAAACCTTACTAGAAAAATTTTCAATTCAGTTATTGTATTTGTAAGCTACAGTATTTCAGATATCTTTTTGTTATGATTTCTATTGGTCGATATTTTCATTTTGCTCACATATTATTTTCTGGTTTCCTTTCTTTTTTTTCTTCTTTGTTGATATTTTCCTTTAGATCTTTGAATGTATGTAAGACCATTGTTTTAAAGTATTTGTTTAGTAAGTGTGATACTTATTCTTTAGGGGTAGTTTTGGGAGATTATTTTGTTCCTTCTACAATGCCATGCTATTCTGTGTTTGTATACCTTGCAATATTTTCTAGGAAATTGAACATTTGAAAGCACAGCTACCTTTTTAATCTTTTCAGAGTGGTATGGAAGATCATCACTAATTAGTGGGCTTCTAAGCATTGGGACTGGTCTAGGATAAAGACTTAAAATCTTCTGGAGTTATTTCTGAGCCTATTTGAGGTGTTTGTTAGTGTGTTTGTTTTTAGATTTTCCCCAGATAAATAACTACTTTTAAGTGTCTTAATTTCTCAAATAGTATCACTTCATTTTTCTTCTGCAGACTATATCATATTCCTCTGCCTTTAATCTCTTGCCCCCAGGTATCTGCAGGTCTGTAGCACCCTGTCATTTTTACCATGGCTTCTACCAGCCTGAAATCCAAATGATGTCACCATTTCCCATTGAATGCCAAGTCAGACTGAGCAGCAACCAGCCTCCTGAACAGCCCACAGACAAGATAGAACATTGTAAAAATGTTCTACTTTGCTCCTTCTGGAAAAAGGGGAGGAAATCAGGAATTGGGCCACTTCTTCCCAACTGTACCATTCCAGGGAGGGGGTGAGGCAAAGGGAGGTAAAACTACCCTAACATTTCTCACCATTGAATATGGCTTTTTTGGGGATGGGGTTGGGTGTAAGGAGCTATTCACTTGGTTGCTATAGATCTCTGACTAGTTTTTAGAACTTGTCTAAAGTTATTTTAGTCCATTTACAATGGTTTTTATTACTTTTCGGTGGGGGAATGAGGGTATAAAGCTTCTCATTTTACCATCTGGCTGGCATTACTCCTTTAAAGCACTTTTGCATAGTACCTGGAGTACAGAAAGTATTGCTGTTCATTGTTTTTTTTGTTATTTTTTCAATTACATCCACATTTCCAACTTTTTTCTGGGGGCAATTATAAGGGGGAAGCAACACTGAGAACTGGAGAATTGTTTTAAGCAGTTGTAGAGAGAGGGAATGGGTTTGTGACACCCTTACATTCTACCATTAATATGCCTGCCAATAACCTTGTTGAAATTTGATTTTCCTAAGTCTGAACATTCATTAGATATAAAAGAAACCCCCAAATTAAATTAAGTATATGACCCAGAAATAAAATATGCAGGAATCATAAGACTGATGTTGGAGTTTCTGGAAACTAGATAGCCTCTGAAAAGAAAGCTAGATTTAAATAAAGAATAAAATAATTTACACCACCCTATTTGGGTATTTTCTGTTTTAAGAAAATTGACCCCATATTCAGGGTGACCTGGTAGTAATATAAGACATTTTATTTTAAAATTGAAACTGACAAGAATATTTTATTCCAAATTTTCAAATATTGGTAGTTAGCTTTCTTCATTTCTTTGTGAGAAAAGAGCATTTTTTCCGCTTAGAGAAGGAGGCAAAACAAAATTTTGGTTGTGTTTAATAAACCTTGGATTTAGGATTGTGTCTTTTAATACCTGAGAACATACTGTTAGTTAGCAATGCAAACTTCCTAGGGTGAAAATAATTCCAGCAAGGGAAAAAAGATTTCATAGTTGTTTACTCCTTCTCTTTAAATAAGTGATGAAGAAGATTGAAACTCTTAAGTGTCATTCATATCTTTTATCCAACTCTAGACCACTCTGTCTCTTTTTATAATATCAAATAAGGAGACACCTGATCATTGACAAGAGACATCAAAATGTATTTTTCTCTGTCTGGCTAAGCTAAATGAATGTTGGACCTATTCTTAAAATTCTCCAAAGGGATCATGATATAGCTTCTCTAAAACAGATAATCTTTTGCATCACATTTATAGTCAGGACACTAATGTTTTCAGTTATTCTCCATTACACTTTATTTTTCCCTTATTCTATTCTCTGGAATTACATTAATAATAATCAATCAATATCTTACTTAAGATAATTTTTTTTTTTAAGATTTTATTTTTATTGTTTTTGGCAGAGACAGAGAGAGAAAGATACAGAGACAGACAGAGAGAAGGGGAAGGGCCCAGAACAGTCTCCACAGTTGCACATCATTGGTTTTTTCACATAGTTTCATTCCACAGGTGGGCACGGGGCTGCACAGGGCAGGGACTGGACCGGGGTCTCAACCTGGTGAGAACTGAACTGGGGGCACTTCCCAGTTCAGCATATGGGTCTGCACGGGCCAGGGCCAGGATTTGATCCTTGGTCCCTGTGGCTGCAAAGTGAGCACTTAACCCACTGAGCCATCCCAGCTTCCCCAGATAACTTTAATATATATGAAAATAATTGAAATCTACCCCAGGCTTCTATTCCCCCAGCTAAATAATTCCAAAACTCTTTAACCTTTCCCAGCATATGGTCAGTGCTCAATAAATATTGATCACACTTTTAAATATTACAAGGACTTTTGACTTTGAGAAAACTTAATAGTGTGCCTGTGTTGGAATATATATTCTAAGCTCAGATTATGAATTCCTTTATGGAAAAAAATAATGCATACTTTTAACTCATTTTCCGTTTGTCCTGAGAATACTCACTGGTTGTACTTGTGATGGCAGCATTTACCCCGAGTTAAAGTGTAGATTACACTCCTAACCTTACTCCCAAAGTTTGCCATGAAATATCTCCCTTTTATTATTAATTTCTGCATTGCTCCAGTATATTGATAGTCTTTGGAAACAAATGACATCTTTCGATTTATAACATTCTGGTTTTAGCAGTGGTATTTCCATTTACAAAACATAGTAATTCTCAATTGCTAAAAATGTCAAATCTTAAAAAATGTAACATTCCAATGTGTGAAAAAAATGATTAAACACTGATCATCATATACGTTTCTGTTACATTAGAATTATAGAAAAGTTCTGTTTAGAAATAACTCCAAAAATGGTTTTGATATTTTATTTTCACATTGAAAACCAGTCAGATTTGCTTCAGCCTCAAATGAACAGGGCAGCAAAGCGCACTTCTTTTTTTTCTAAAAGGGAAATGGGTTATAAATCTCTCATAAATGACAGCACAGAGCTAGGAACATGCTGGCCTATAATTGCACTGAACAGACATCCCATTTTAAATGGGACAGAAAACAATGGTACGGTCCCATTCCAAATACTACGTATGATCAGTGTAGTCTCACTGGGTTAAATTCAAAGTGTCTGTAGGCTGACCATACATACCATTTGAAATGGAACAGTACTGTTGTTTTCTGTCCTGTTTAAAATGGAACGTCTGGTCAGCCTACTTATAATATCCTGCCATTGATGGGCCTAAGGCTTAACATTATATTTTTAGTAATTCATATCTGAGACGTGATATCAGTGAGTACGTTCAAAATGACTTTTTAGAACTCAAAATCCAGAATCTTGAGGCCATTAGGATAAACACAAAAGGGAACTTAATTTCTAAAGCTCTGCAACTTTAATTACCTTGGTAACTAGTAAGCCTTAATTCAGCTCTTATGTCAATTCCTAAAATCCTAATGAGAATTGCTGGCTTTCAGGATTCCTGCGTTGGGAATGTAGTTGGATTAGACAGCCTCTAAAGTTCCTTTCAAACCTAAGAATACATGCTTCTGTGAAACCCCAGGGGACATAAATTCTCTTTTCCTCCCACTAGAATCCTGTGTGGATAGATTTTCTTTCATCTACATCCAAATATCTCATTAATATCTCCACTTTAGACAAACTGTGTGTTTGAATTCACATGCAGGCTCTGTCCCCAAACATTCATATTTATTTTGGCTTTCTTTCATCTCCATCTGTACAATATGTTTCTGTGTTACTTGTGGACATATAGGTCTCTTGTCTGTGGCAAAGCGTATGCTGTGTGAGGATACCGTCATCAAAAGGACATCTTGAGGATTCAGGGCTGGTGAGTGGTGTCCTGGACTTAAGTGAGAAGTGACTGAGCGAGTTGAGGAAGCTGGGGCACCCCTACGGGGACAGCCAGGGATTTTGAAAAACAGTGAAGGTTTATTTTATTTTTTAAAAATATTTATTTATTTTGACAGAGAGGAGAGAGAGAGAGAGAGAGAAAGAGAGAGAGAGAGAGAGAGAGATACAGAGAGAGAACTGAACTGGGGGAGCTCCCAGTTCAGCATATGGTTCCGCACGGCCGGGGCCGGGATTTGATCCTCAGTCCCCGGCGCTGCAAAGTGAGCGCTTAACCCACTGAGCCATCCCGGCTTCCCCCAAAACAGTGAAGTTTTAAAGCACACGTCCATTTTTAAACAATCTACATATTTGGCTTGTCTTTGTGTTTGGCACCTGTCAGAGGATAAAAAACAAACTTCTAAGGAAATTAAATAAATA
>PVKE010008991.1:0-46087 GCA_004027555.1 Craseonycteris thonglongyai | reverse complement strand
GGCCCAGGCGGACCCACATGCTGAACTGGGGTGTGCTTCCCGAATGCGGTGAGGCCCCTAGTTCAGTTCAAAAAACAAACAAACAAACAAAAATAATAATAATTATTATTATTTTAAAAATTAAAACCTTGGTAATAGAAAAATCACAGGTTAAAAAGCATTCACCTATGCATGGGAACACTTGGCATTTCACAAATTTTTAATGTCCCAGGAGTCTCTAAAAATGTAAGAACCCCAGGCTCTCTGAAAGGCTTCAAGTCAGGCTAACAACAACCTGTCTTCTTCCCGAGGATTGCTCCTACTCTAGAGAAAGTGATACAAGTTCTGCACACGATGTTGGAGGTCCCATGGCTGGGCCTTCCTTTGCTGCAGAATTGCCGTGTTTGGTCAGTTCCTCAATTCAAAGCTCTCGCATTAAGAATCAAGAGAGTTTTTCTGTTCCTAATAACTGGTGTTCCCAAGGCCCCCAGGTCTCTCATTCTATCCCAGCTCCTCCAAGGGAGTAGCAGCATCAGAGGGCAATGCCAGGCACCCAACCAACGTGCCAGGAGGCATTGCCCGATGTGAGCTCTAACTGGCCTGCAGGAGGAGAATGTGTCTCTTCAAAGCTAAGAAAGCTATCAGAAATAGAGCCCCACGTATGCTAGAAGGGAACACTGCACAAAAAGTGAACATGTACGCTAGAAGGGAACACTGCACAAAAAGTACTTGATATGCGGACAGAAGGGTTTATTTACTGAAAACCCATCTAGTAACCCTCCCTGGGAAGGCACTGTGGGAATGAAGAAGAAGAAGGAGAGCCCCACACAAGGGCAGTGAACACACAAACAAATCATCCTATTGGAGGGTGGTTGCTCATGTAAACCGTGGCGTGTATGAGTGCCATGAGAGCCCAGAGAGGGCATTTTTCATTCTGTGGAGGGACTCTGTGGAAGCTTCCATCACAGGAAGACCCTAAAGATGAGCAAGTGCTGATTTAGCCAAGCAGAGAGCTGAGTGAAGGGCAGAGGGAGGCAGTGGGGACACGGGAGTAACAGCAAGGCCTCCAAATGCTGGTCAACCTACTACTGTCTTTCCACCTTTGAGCAAACTTCCTGTTAATCAGTTGATTTAATGAATATTGACTGAGCACCTACTATGTGACTCATAATGCTTGAAAATTGAGGGATACTACCTGGAATTCTCAATAAATGTTCAAAAAATATTACAAAAACAAAACAAAACCAGATGTTTCTCAACTAACTCTTTCTAATGCATGTTTATCTTCAGAAACTAAAATCAGCAGGAGCCATAGGGCAAATGCAGAACTACACACACATACACAGACACACACACACACACACTCCCCCCCACTTCCTTGAGAATGGGGATTGGAGAGGGTTTTTAAAGCATTTCCATCATGAAGCTTGAGTCCCTTCTTACTCGGACTCCTTGGATTATGTCTGTTGGGTTGGCATCCTTTTGGGGAGACTGTTAGCAACAGATCATACTCCTAGCGGGGCATTGGGACATGTCTGTTCCCCATCAGGTTGGCTATGATTAGAGGCAGATGCCTACATGTGCAAAAACAGTGAGGCTGTCGTGCTATCTTTAGGGATGTCAGGTGCCAATCTGACTCTGTTCTCTATCTCTTTGTTGCCCTCAAACACTTTAGAAAAAAAAAAAATCTGCTTCCAAGAGAAAGCCAACCATGCCCTACCCTCCACTAATGCTTCCAGGCAAGGCACAGGCTAGAGCTGCCAGAAAGAACTTTAAATGAAATTAGAGTTTGACTAATCCCTGACTAGATATTTTTATTATTGAAATGACATCATGTTTGTGACAAGTATCTGGAAAACCTTTAATTATCTACAGGTGATTAGAAAAGTCAGGGGACTTACCCTAAACATACCCAGGGGGCAGAACAGGTGCAAGCAGGCAGTGGAGAAAAGAATTATATTGGTTTCTCCTTATATTCTCCAGAGTTCTCTCACAATGTAACATTTACTTCGTTTCCCCAGGAATTCTAAATATCCTGCTATTCCAATAGGATGAAAGACGTCATCAGCACAGTGGCTAGTTAGGCTCGAATCCCATTTCTATACTTACAGATTTGTATAAAATTAGGCAGGATATTGAGCTTCTGTGTGCCCTGACTCACTTATTGGTGAAATGTGGATATAAATAGGACTGACCTTATGGAGCTGTTAGGAAGACTCAACGTCTGCAAAGAGCTTTAGACAGACAGGATCTGGCACAAAGCAATTGTTCAATCAATAATAACTGATTTCATCATCCTAATTATTGGAAACTTTGAAATTAAAGTTTTGTTCATTAACCTCAAAAGAAAGAGAAGGAGCTCAAGTCCTGCTCATAGTCATTGCCAAACAAAGGTTTGTTGAGCAAATGAACAAGGAGTGAATGAATGAATGAATGAATGAATGAATGAATGCCTACTCTGCCTATGCTCTGGCCACGTTGATCTTTCTGACATTTTCTTGTCTTTCTAGCATCATTTACCTGATCTGATAAATCACTTTAATTAACATTTTAGGTCCGCAACCTGGCTTACTAACCAAGGTCTAGGCTAGTTTTTCTACTTTTATCATGCCTTTGTTCATTAGAGTTTTCACATTACTTCTGCCCAGGCTAACTATCAACCACAGAGATCTTAAGGGCAAATTGAAACCCAAAAGGGTAAAAATAATTAAAATAGCCCTACAGGCTGGAGTAGTGTGATTTTCCTTGTGATAACAGAAACCATCTGGGCAAAGCCACTATACTTGACTGCTGTTTGCTACTCCTTTGAAATATATTTAATTAAGATGGTACTGATGGTTGGTCAATGGCCCTGGTCTCCATCCTTTATCTAGGCCATTCCATTGCCATTCAACTTGCATTATGTTGGACCATCTCAAGCTAATGGATACAACACAGATAACTGCAGCTCCACACACACACACACACACACACACACACACACAACCTCTTTTATTTGGTGACTTTGGCCAGTTTTTAATCTGCTCTTGGATTAATTACTTTCCAAATAGCTAAGACAATGTGTCTAGCATCTAGATGATGCTCCTGACACAGAAATGGAGAGCCAGGTCTTCTTCTCATTTATTATTATTTTTTTTATTATTAATTGTTAAAGTTATGGGGGGGCCATTGATTGGTAAAAATTACATAAGTTCCAGGCGTACAGTTCTACATTACATCGTCCGTGTACTGAATTAATGTGCTCATCACCCAGAGTCAGTTCTCTTTCTATCATCATATATCTGATGCCCCCTCCCTCCTCACTCATCCCCCTCCCCCCTATCCAGGTCTTCTTACAATGTCTCCTCCAGAACAATATAGATCTGTTCCCCTGTGCTGGCCTCTAGAGAACTTCTGGCCAGCACGAATGCAATATCAGATGTTTTGGCAAAACTTAAAGTGAATCCTGGTGATTTTGTTTAGAGCTTTGCCCTGCGTGGTCAAACTGCCACCTTTCCAGGCGTACTTCCCGTCTTTCTTTGCTCTTCCTTCACTCTAATCAGACCCAATGTTGCCTGTTCCTCATACAAGCTTTGCTGGGGAATGACTTTCTAAATATAAAAACAATAGGAAAAACATAAAGAAAAATATGGATAGATCTGTTACATTGAATTTTGAAATTTTTATACTTCAAAAATATTATCAACAAAATTAAATTACAAACTGGAAAATTAGTTGCAACAACCATATTCTTAATACATAAAGAACTACAAATCAATAAAGAACATACTAACAATGTAAATATTGAAGGATACAAACAATCAATGCACAAAAAAGTAGATATTTCACTGAGCAATAAACATGAGAAATATCTAACCTCATTAATAATGAAATGCAAGTCAGAAGAATAATGAAATATTTTTCAGCAGTCAGATTTTTAAAATGATGTTCCGTGCTAACAAAATATTTACTAAGAGAAAAGATGTACTACTGGCAAGAATATAGAACCTTTCTGGTCAGAAATCTGGTGACAAATAGCAAGAGCCTTAAAAAAGGTTCACATCCAGTCTGGGAACAGGGACCTTGGACATCCAGATGCCCCAGGAGTGGCATCTAGAACTGGTCCAGCAGAAGAGTACGGAAGTGAGAGTGGGAAGCCCTCAAAGCAGCAACCCATAATCCCTTGAGAGGCTCCCAAATCCCTTGCCTAGTCTCAATGGCTGGGAGTGGCCCCAACACTTCAGAACCACAGGACCCACTGAAGCACCCAAATGAAAAATATGTACACCAGACACTCAAACTAGGCCTGATAGAATGCATGCTTTTCTGAGTTTCTAAGAAGGTGATTATGTCCAAGATGGCAATTCATTCCTATAAAAAGGTTGGGGGAATTGGAGTCTGAGGGGGGCTCCAACTAGAATATGTAGCACAGTGCTAAAGAACACGCGCTGCCCCTGTTCACATTCCAGCTAAAATAGGAAATGCCTGATAACTGCTCACCTTAGTATTATCATTGTTCCCTTCCGGGTTCTGGAGGTTCAGAAGACCATTCCTCATCAGGCAATGAAATGTGTGGGTGCCATGTGAAGACCCAGAGCACTGTTGAGCTGCCACCCATCTTATTTTCCGGATATTTTCTTCTATGCTCCCCTCAGGACCCTCACAGATACAGCTTCTTGAAGCCAGGGGCCTTGAAGTTTTCATAGGGCTGCAGGAATCCACATGAGCAACCTGGGCCTCAGGGCTTGGCTTAGGGCTTGTGATGGAGTAAACATTTGTGCCCTTCCAAATTTCCTATGTTGCAGTCCTAAACACCAGTGTAACAGTGTGAGGAGATGGGGCTTTTGAGAGTTAATTAGGCCATGAGGGTAAAGTTCTCACAAATGAGATTAGTGCCCATATTAGAAAAGACGAGAGTTTGTTCTTCCCTCTGCTGTCTACCATGTGAGGACACAAGAAGATGCCTGTCTACAAACCTGGAAGTGAGCCCTCACCAGACACCAGATCTGTCAGCACCTTGATCTTGGACCTCCCTGCCTCCAGACTATGAGAAATACATGTTTGTGTTTAAACCGTGCAATCTGCTGTGTTTTGTCATAGCAGCCCACACTGACTAAGACAGGGCTGCTTAGCACTCTAGGGAGACAGCGTTGGTGTGAGAACCAGTGGATAAATGCAGACCATAGCCAACTGCCTTTCCTATCAGAAACCCTGAGGTCCAAGTCAGCTCATCCCAGAGAGGTTCTGCCAGGCCTTTATGGAACTGAGCAAGGGGCAACCCTGCTCAGGGCCAAGTTGTAGGCCACAGGCCAGGCCCAGCTACCTTGAGGCAGTTGGATCAAGTCTGTGCCCACTCCTATACTCTTTGCCAGGGCAGGCTTCTGCAGGGGCAAGTTGGCCAGGAGCCTAGCATAGCTTTCCCATGTGGAGCTCCCTGTAGGAATCAATATTTACCAACCTCTTGGCTCTGTTACTGAGGATACCAAGAAGCTCTGCTCTCAGCCTCCCTAGAACATCCAAAGGTCCACAACAATTTTCAGCTCTTATAGGGATCCAGATAAATTGGGCTGGCGACTGAAAGGGAATGAAAAGCTGTGCTTTGGCTATAGCAGTGCTATAGGAAGGAAAGAGCTTGTGTTGCCTTATGTGTTCACCACCCAGAGTCAGTTCCTCTTCCATCACCATATATTTGGCTCACCCTCCCTCCTTACCCTCAGGTAACCACTTAACTATTAACTGTGTCCATAAGTTTTTGTTTCTTTGTTGCTTTCAGTTTTATATTCCACATATAAGTGAAGTCATAGGGGTCTTGGTTGTTTCTGTCTGGTTTATTTTGCTTAGCACAATAATCTCAAGGTCCATCCACTTTGTTGCTAATGGGAGTATTCCACATTTTCTTATAGCTGAGTAATATTCCATTGCATAAATGTGCCACAGCTTCTTTATCCAGTCATCTATCAAAGGAGGCTTTGGTTGTTTCCATGACTTGGCCGCCGTGAACAGCATTGTGATGAACATTGGGGTACATATGTCTTTGTGGATTAATGGTTTCAAATTTGGGAGATAAATGCCCAGAAGGGGAATTGCCAGGTCATATGGTAGCTCCATTCCCAGTTTTCTAGGAAACCTCCACACTGTACTCCATAGTGGTTGTACCAATTTGCATTCCCACCAGCAGTGTGCAAGGCAACAAGACAGGGAACTTCTTGATAGATGTATGTTGCTAATCCATAAATTAACTGGCAACCCTTAGTAACTTGAAGGCTCATATTTTAGCTAATGCTTCCACAGTTTCACCTTCAGAAAGTTAGATGGATGCCAGATGCTCAAATGACTTACTTACATCTAAGTTGTCATTTTGTTCTGGAATATTTTGTGCATGTATTATCATTTCACATACACCATCTAGTTTGGCATCTACCAAAAGTGATTTAAATGTCCAGCAGCTTGTCTGATGTGCTATTGCTAAAATGTCTTAGTGGCACTAAACAATAATCATGTATAGACAACTGCCACTAAAAGGAAGAAAATCAAATTTAAGGTAATAACATTAGTAGCAATAACATGGAATCTTCCTAAAATTCAGTACCATTTTTGCTTGCTAGTCAGGAGCCAATGGATTTAATTCAATAATATTATAAGAAAGTGTCTTCAGTACTTAGAGCATATATTTATTAATCAGAGTTCTCTCAGGAAAATGGAGCTCATGCTAGATGGTCCAATGGAGGTAAGTAAATACAGGGAACTAGTTATAAAGGTGCTGGAAAAATTGAAAGGCTCAACAAAGGACAATGAGATAACCCAGAGATTCACAACAGCAGGAAGTTGTTAATACCATATTATCAAAACCCAGAAGCCAGTGCAACAGGGCAGAAACTGGAAACTCAAGACACCCCCTAAAGCAGAGTAACAAGGGATGCAATACCTTAGCTTCTCCTTTTCCTTTTTCTGCAGTCTCTCTCCTAGGCTCCTCACTTGTGAAATGTAGACAGAAGCCATTTGGCCAGGGAGCTTGGGAAATGCAGTCTACAGGGGCAGCCCTGCTGGGTTTTAGAGCAGAATAAGAGGGAGTAGATATAGGATCTCAGATCAAATAAGCAAATGAGTAGTGAAGTGCACCAGGAAAGAACCAGCAGTTTGCTACTTGTTCATGGAAGAGAACGCAGTGCCTCAATTTTTCCAAATGTTCGAATTTCTTGCCCTTAAACTCCAGTGTCCCCATGAATAGACCCTCCACACCAGCCCAGGCCCTCTTGTACTTCCCCCCTGTTAATCTCTGTTTGTACCTTGTCCAATGGTACTCACATTTCACCATCTTTGTCCATGGAGGTTGATCTAGACTTTGACCAGCTTTGAACTCTTATGTACCTCTTCAAAGACTCTGGACTTTGTGCCCATATCCAGACTCCGAACTTTGCTCAAACTCATGGATCTGTCTGCACCTTCCAATTCCAGTTTTCTTTTCCAAAATCAATACAAGCATAAACAGAGGCTTACGTGTATTAAAGTTATAGTGGTAACTAATGTCATGACTAAAAATATCGTATATATCCATCATATATTAGGAGGAGCAGGAGGAAATGTATGATGGTGCAAGCCAAATCTTCATCTGATATTAGAGGTTAATAGATACACCATTTAAAGCTGATAAATCAAGATGGAGTTATATAAGTATATAAATTAGAGATCTAAAAATAATCAACAGACTTAAAAACAGAAATAATTAAAAAGAAGTAAGATGGTTGCCTTTGAGCAATGGGGCTACAGGGTGAAACAAGGGTCCATTTTTCATAATAAATGCTTCCATATTCTTTGATATTTTTTTAAACCATCGTAGATTCTGTAATCAGGTTGTGTACTTGCTGATCCCTCTACCTAGGATATGCTTTCCTCAAATGTACTCGTGGTTGACTCCCTTATTTCCTTTAGGCCTTCCCTGAACACTCTACTGAAAATAGCAACCTCTCCCCATTCTATACTTTATTTCTCTCCATACCACTTATCACCTTTTAACATTCTATATAACTTTTCTTAATCTTTCCTGTCTGCCCCAGTTACAATGTAATTGCCATAAGGGCAGAGGCCTTGTTTTGTTCATTAATATATGCTGTCACCTGGAATAGTGACTGGCACTGTTGATTGACAATATGAACAAATCGTGTGTGTGTGTGTGTGTGTATGTGTGTGTGTGTAACTAGATTAAAAAATTAATGACCAATAATGGTTTTAGAAAAATTTATTGTTTTTGTTTTGTTAAGTTTCACATTGAGATCATTCTTGGAAAATTAACTATGCCTGAAATTTTCCAAGTGAGCTGCTCTTTTGCATACTTTGTCCTTCAGAGATTCCTTTGAGTTCAGTCTAATAAAGTATCAGGCAGTTCCAAGTGCAGGAAACTGACATCACTGGAAAAGGGAAAAGAAGTTTCCTGCCAGAACACTTCCTTACCCAGGAGGATACAGATTCCCCAGGGTGTCAGCCAAGAAATTTTCAAATGAGCTCAAGCTCCATTGAAAAATCACATAACCAAAGTCACACAGCGTCTTAACAAGTGGTAGTGTTTTTGTTTTCTTAAAATAAAACTTTCAGTTATTTAAATCTGAAATATTAAAGTTTGGACAGCCTTGTTAATGCACAAGTCTTTTAGGTAAGAGAGTTTAAAAACTGCATCTTTCAGGGAGCTCACATTCGTTGTAGTCAATGTGCTCTTCTCCAATTTCTTCAGAAATGTCAAGTAATTCCTCACAAAAGACCCCATAGATATTAACTGCATCAAAAATACCCACTCTCTTCAGTCCCTCAGAGGACTTCATTTGAGACTTTGCTGGTGAGTCCTCCCACCAATGAGACTGAATTACTGTAAGACACAGAATACAGAGTCTGAGTTCAAGACCAAGCCCATCACTTATTACTGTGTGACCTTGGCAAGACCTCCCTGCTCTAAGGACTGGCCCTTTCAAGCCTCGATTTTCTCATCTCTATGGCAGAAATAATGGAACCTACTTCCAAGGGTTACAAGGATTAGATCAAGCTTGTCCAACCCACAGCCTATGGGCAACATGCTGCCCAGGATGGCTTTAAATGTGGCACAACACAAATCCATGAACTTTCTTCAAACATCGTGAGATATTTTGTGATTTCTTTTTTAGCTTATCCACTATAGTTAGTATATTTTATGTGTGGCCCAAGACAATTCTTCTAATGCGGCCCAAGGAAGCCAAAAAATTGGACACCCTGGATCAGAAGGAATGGGGCACTTGAAACAGTTGGCACAGTGCCTACAGCATAGTAAGTAATCAGTAAGAAATGTATATTTTATGAGAAAGCTGGGATGGCTCAGTGGGTTAAGCACTTGCTTTGCAGCCCTAGGGACCAACGATCAAATCCCAGTCCAGCCTGTGTGGACCCATATGCTGAACTGGGGTATGCTTGCCATGCAGGAGGCCCCCAGTTTGGTTCTCAACACCCCCCACCCCCCGCCACCAACAAAACTATGTTGAAAACTAATGATGTGCATCTATGAAGATTGCTCTGGGCCCTCCCCCTTCTCTTTGTCTGTCTCTCTGTCTCTGTCTATCTCTGCCTCTGTCTCTCTCTGTCTCTGTCAAGAACAATTAAAATTTTTTAATTAAATTAAAAAATTAAAAAAAAAGAAATGTATATTTTATGACATTTTGTAAAGTTAGGAAATGTCTCTCAAAATCAAGTAAATATTAGATTCTAAATTTGATGTTATACCCATCAGCTCACTGATACATTCTTTGCAAATTGCCAGTCCTTCGAACCCTTTGAGTAAACACGTTTAAGCTTTATCTCCTATCTCTTTCGGAATAGAAGATATACCCTTATCTTTAGACTTGTGCTTCATTGGAAAAAACAAGTGTTATTGTCCCATATGTTCTGCTTCCAATTATCATGCTGTGTTTTCTACAATTTATACTTTAGGATGATTAACAATCTCTATCTATTGACTACGATTTTCTGGGTAGTGGTTAGATTTTAAGATGATCAATATCTATGTTTGAGTTTCATCAAGCAGGCCAAATATTACTCAAGAGGTTGACTTAACCAGAAATTTCTGAGAGGAAAAGGCTTTCTCTCTCTCTCTCTCTCTCTCTCTCTCTCTCTCTCTCTCTCTCTCTCTCTCGGGGTTACTAGCCAAGTCACTGACTAGACAGAGGCCCAGGTACCCTAGAAATAGAGTTGCCAGATAAAATAAGAATGTCCAGTTAAATCTGAACGTCAGCAAAACAATAAATAATTTTAGTATAAATATATTCCAAATATTGCATTATTATCTGAAACTCAAATATAACAGATGTCCTATACTTTTATTTGCTGAATTTGGCAATGCTACCCAGAGTATAGAGATAACCACAAACCTCCCACTCTTCACCCCCCATGATGCTATCTTCCCTACTAAACTTTAGGTGTCTTTAAGTGAGCCCTGCGTCTTTTGGTTCCTATACCTACTACAGCATATTTGCTCAATGAATGTGTCATGAATGGATGGATGAATGAATGATTGAAGCATTAAATCTTTCAGGACCCTGCATGGGTCAGGCTATCAGATTGCAGCACCAGTGCTGTGGCCCTAAGCCCAGCAGCAGCTCGACCCCCAATTTGTAATCATGTAACTTGTCCTGACTCCCAGCAACCCTATGGGCAGAACAAGGAAAGGCAGTTGATGTGAACCGTACAACCATACACTTCAAGGATGATAATAAACAGCACTGATACTAGTCCACAGTGTGGGAGACTCACAGGGGACCAGAAGGGTCTAGATAGAACCAGAGAAGAGGCCAACACTGCTCACTGTTGCTCAGCAGAAGCACCTATTCTCAGCATGGCCAGATCACCCAGCTTTTCAAGTGAAGCCAGAAATCCATGTATGTATTTGAAATCTCCCAGTTTTTAATGATAGACAACTAATTGCTTTATTAATACTCTATGGCAAAAAAAAAAACTCTATGGTCAAATAAAACACATCTGCAGGACATATTGGCTCCCACCTCTTGGTTCACATCTGTGGACTTGGTAACTCAATTTTCTATCTCTGCTGATCAGTTTATAAACTATTTTGTTTGAAGTTATTGCTGTATTAAATAAGTAACTTGAAGGCATCACACCATTTTTGTGGCTGTTTAGTTAATCTGGTTTTTAAACAGTGCTGAAGAGATCAAGGACAAAGGAGCAACAATCCTATTTTTAAAACAGCACCTTTCCCTCTCAATATTGACCAGTCCTCTCTGCCTACTCATGTCATTGGTTACATAAAAACAAGAAAGGGGCAGAAGAGGTGGGGGGTAGTATGGATGATGCAACATAAACCATTCCAACTCCTGGAAAGCCAACCCAGAGTATGATCTTTCAATATCATAAAATCACCCATGTTATTACCTAGATCAGGGGTCTCCAAACTATGGCGGGCTGGATGTGGCCCGCAAGGCCCTCTCATCTGGCCCGTGGAGACCTTTTTATCAGAATAAAATAATATTAAATAAATAATTAAAAACAACATCTATGTTTTGATTCTTTTTTATTTGGACCTCGAGTGTGTAGTCGGCCCCCAAACTGCTGTTTGATAGTTAATGCGGCCCGCAGGCTGAAAAGTTTGGAGACCCCTGACCTAGATCATAAAGCTTTTAAATATTTTAAAATACTCCAATGAATCATTTTCAAAATCAAAATTTTTATACTGCCCTGTCCTTTCATTTATATCCTATCTCTATTACCTATTTTCTAATGGTAAACATACTCTTCTTTTTTAAATCAAGCACTGACCATTTAGAACACATCTTCAGTCTTCACTCCTGTCTAAATCTGACCATCCCTTGAGCCCAAGTCAAAAACCAATCTTCTCCAAGTAACCTTTCCAGACTACTCAAGTTTCCACTTAAATATATTTGTATTATAAACTGTTCTGTTAGTTATACATTATTTCCCTTATTAGACTCAAAATTTCCTTCTCATAAATAAATCCTCTTGAACGCACTGTACTTTTTTTTTAATCTTCTGCATTGCAACTAGAACAGTAAGAATGCTATTAATCTTTATTGAATGGAAAGAGTACAGGAGCCCTGTGCTGCCAGTTTACACGACCATTGTGAAAATTAATGCTTGAATACAAATGTTTAAGATTTCAAGAGTTATCAACAAGCGAATCAGGCTAAAGTTAAATCCTAGATTAAGCTGTATGGTAGGATGCTGTGAGCGGCATCAACAAAGAACCAAATCCTCCTTTACAAAATTCTGCGATTTTAACCAATTGCTTCTTGCAAAGTCTTTCCTAATGGGCAAAGGGAAGAACCACACAAGGACTCATTTGATCATACATTAACCATTCCCACCCAGTTGTACTCCTCCCCCTTCACCCAACACCAATAACCCCAACACCAAGTCAAAAATATGTGTTTTAAATCAGAATATAGACTGACAATCAACAGCATTTATGGAGTACCAAAATTGGTTATCTCTTTGCTGCCTATGACACTCTGCTATCTGCCTCAGTAATAAAAATTGATAGCCAGTGTAAGGTTCCCCAAAGAAGGACCACACCAAGTTCTGGCTTAGCAAGAGAGTTTGCCAGAAACGTCCGAAAACAGCACACTGACTCCGAAAGATGGCGTCAGCGACTTCTGGGAGTTGGGAGAACATTTTTATGGCAGGTATCAGGCAGAACCAGAAAGGGGAGTTGGAGGATATCAGAAGGTACCAGCATCTAGGTTGGACGAGTTTTGTGGATAATCTGGCTCCAAGTCCCAACCGCCTCAGGGTGGAGCGGAAAGTCCTTGCAGGTTTTAGCAATGGAAAATTTCTTCAGGAAGGTACCTGTGGCTGTTGCTTTGTCCTCCCATTGATTTTTTTTTTTTTCTCCTCCCATGCCCTTTAGCCCTAACAGCCAGCGTGCTTCTCACTTCTCTTCAGCGGACCATCTTGCTCCATTCCTGTTTGGAAATCATGGTCAAGACACTTTCCATGAGCCACCTCAACAAGCCAAAGGAAAGGGAGAAAGGGACTTTGGCACTCTAATTTCTAACTGATGCCAGTCTATAATGTAAAAGGAAGACAAAATTTCTTCTCCAAATGTGGATACTGACTGTTTTCTTTATTGCAATCATTATTAGCTGATGTCTTTGGCAAAGAACACACTGAGTAAGCTTTTCCAAGATGGGCTTGTAGTCTTGGAAATACGTTATCCAAAACAAAAAGGCAAACTTCTGATTGTTTTTCAGTTTGCACCTCCACATTCACCAAGACACCTCATTTTTAAAAATATATATATTTTTAACAAAGCAAGAGCCAAATGTATAGTCCCTGTTTCCTTACCAATGGCAAAGCATTCAAAATTTTACTTTTCTTTTTTGGTGTATTTTCATTGCCTTCTCAATTAAAAGAAACCTTTTTTTGTCACCAGTTAACTACTGCGTTTCCAATTTTCCCTTTTCTGTTCCTTGGCTTCATTTTTCCTGTCCTCTACCTAAACAAAGAAATTTTTTTAAAGATTTATTTTATTGTTTGATAAAAGGAGAGAGAGAGAGAGAGAGAAGGGGGGAGGGCCCAAAGCAATCTCCACAGTTGTACATTGTTAGCTGTGACATAGTTTTATTCCACACAGGTGGATGTGTGGCACGGAGTGGGAACCAAACCATGGGCATCCTACATGGGAGGCAAGAACTTTCACCACCATACTGGCAGTTACCAGTGTGCCACAATTCGGCATATAAGCCAGGGCTGGGATTCGATCCCTGGACCTCATATTTACAAGACAAGCATTCAACCTGTTGAGTTACCCCAGCATCCCAAAATTTTTAAAACTAAACTTAATTGTGGGTAATCTGTAATTGACATTTTAAGGCCAGTATATTAAAACTGCATATAATAGGACTTAACTCAATAGATAATTTATTTCTTTATAAATCTGAATACAGATATGTTTAGTGTTCATTATAAAGTGTTTTTAAAAAGAAATGTACCCACAATGCAACACATAGATAATATATTGTAGAATTGTACAACTGGATTCTCTGTAATTTTACTAACCAATGTAACCCCAATAAATTTAATTTTTAAAAACTGTAAAATTATTTTCCCAGGAAACTTTTATTTTGGAAGGTTGCATACTCACATTATGCTAATATCACATTATGATAAGATAACAAAATTGAGCTGCTATAAACTCTTTTCTACTGGATTCAATGACATGAATTTAATAGGCAATCATAGCTCCAACTTCAACTTTAATAGGTGCCAATGTCAAATCTCTGATTTTCGTATGCTCTACTTAATGATTAACTAGCTGGGAAGGAAGATCTGTTTGATTACAGCATAATATGTACAAACCAGACCCCCGTTTTTTCTATTTTTAATACAGTTAAAGAGTAACAAATATGTTTTCGTAGGCCATGGAAAAATATCACATAGGTAGGAGATGGAAAAAATAAATGCTTCTAATTACAGGTCAAGTTACTCTCATATTCTGGGCTTGATTTTGCCTTAGGGTCTCAAGAGGATATGATAAGACATTGAGCTACAGAAATAATAAATAACTTCCACCAGTCTCTTTATTATTTAAGCTTTGGATACCTAATGTGAGACCAAACAGATTCATGCACACCCATGACTTTTTCCTAAGAATTAATCAAGATTTGAGTCCCAATTATACCTCTCAAGAACCATGTGACATTAGGAATATATTAGATTTTCAGGGTCTCAGTTTTCTCATTTGCAAAATAGAGATAATAACCCACCTCAAAAGGCTATTCTGAGGATTAAATGAGAGACTATGTATGAAATATCTACTTCAGTGCCTAGAGTCTACTGAACTTCCTTTATACCCTTCTCTATCTCTAAATTTCCACTTCCATTCCTCTATAGCAATAAGTTAAACAAGTATCTTTTTGTTTATAGATGTTCTTGCAAAATATAACCTGTGCATGTAATTTTAATTTATATAAATAGTAGTTTGTAATATATTTCATTATATGTCTTAGTCTATTTATTTATTTATTTATTTTTGATTTGAGGCTTGGAGTTTTTTGTTTCTTATTATTGTGGTTTGAAAAAACATAAAATCTGTTATATATTAGTCCTTCACAGCTCCTTTTCAAAGGCAAATTCAAAAGCAAGATTTTTAAAGTCAAATGTGCCCAAACTTGCTTAGAACAACTTTATCTGAAGAGATTAGATATGGATGCAAAGTAAATACATGATGAAAGGGTGCAAGAGCTTTTTATATTAGATCTTTTTTTTTTTTTTTTGGCAGAAGTAAGTGGGTGGAGTGGACGCCCCAAGCGCACAGGGTTGAGTTAATCATATTCTTCACTTCACAACCCATTATCATCATTGGTCTGTGCAAGGCCACACCTTTATTTGATGTATTTATTCCCTTTAGTCCTTATTCCTTGTGCCTTTCTACGTCATCCCCTCATAGGCAGTCATGCCAATGAGTTGAATGGGTATCTTTTGGTTTGTTAAATATACCTGTAAAATATAGTTTCATGTAAAGGTCATTTTAATTTCCTTAAATAGCATCATGCTATCTCTTTCCATTTCTTATTCTTTCATTCTATACTATGCCCTAAATTCACCTATATTGCCATGTATAAATAAATCTACCTAGTTATTTCTAATTCTTGCCTTGCTCCCATGCTTTCAACCACCACATTTTACATAGCTACTTTCCCAGTAATGGACACTCAAGAGAACATCCAACCACCCACCACTACAAATGATGCTGACATGAAAATTCGTGTATGAGTTTCCACACTTACCTGTGTGAAATTTGGCATACATATCCAGGAGCAAAATTGTTATATACTAGGATATATGAACCTTTAATTTTATCAAGCACTGCTAAATTATACCTGATACCAATACTAGCAGTACCTGAGAGTTACTGCAACTTCAAACTTGGCCTGATACAGTTTTCTAATAAATGGAAACTGGTATCTTTTTGTTGTAACTTGCATTTCTCTGATTATTGAAGCTGTTGAGCATCTCTTAATTTGCTTATTGGAGTTTCTTATACTGTAAATTAAGTAGATCATATTCATATTCTCTGCACATTTTCCTATTAGAATTGTTTTTTTCTTGTTGATTTTCAGGGATTCCTTGGATATAGTAGATATCAATTTCTTATCAATTTTAAACTTTGAAAAACTATTGTCATTATGTCATTTACTACTTTGTCCATAGTATCCTTTGAGTAATCCTTAATTTTGATGCATTATCATTGTCTAAAACTTTGTGCTTTTGGAGTTTTGTTGTCTTTCTTTGACCCTGGGTCACAAAAAAATATTCTCCTAAGTTTTCTTCTATTAGCTTTATGTTTACCTTTCTCATTTGGGGCTTTCAAACATCTGAAATGCTGCCCTTTGATAGAGATGCAGTTTTGTTTTGTTTTTTTGTTTTTCATATATGAAGTCAATTTTCCAAAACACTACTAATAAAACTCCATTGACTTATGTATGATAATTGCATTGCTTATTAAATTCTCAGTATACATGGCTCTGTCTCTAAGCTCTTAGTTACATTCTTTAGATTGTCACAATACTTGTGCCAATACCGCACTATTGTTATTATTATAGTTTGTAATGTGTCTGAATATCTCAAAGGACAAATCCTTTTTTTTTTCTCTCCTTTTTTATTATTGTTTTCAACCTTTATTCTCCCATATAAACTTCGGACATTTATCAAATTCCTCAAAATATCCAACTTGAATTTTTATTGGGATTACATTAAATTTATACATTAACTTTTGTATTATTGGTATTATTATTATATTAAATCATTTGATCAAAGAGATATGTCAGGATAATTTTACCTAAAGAAGATTGTAGATGTTCATGATGAGCAAATAGTCAAAGAAAGGGAGCAAAAGTAAAGGATTTTTTTTAATCCTAGTTTTCTCTAAAACTTGAGAAATCATTCCCTGATTTGAAAAATAAAAAAAGGCATAGAAATGTTTTATAGGACTATGAGCTCTTTTTTAGTTTTTGCTTTAAGAAAAAAGCTAAGAGACACTCTTTGAGAGTAAGAGCAATCTACAAAATACCTTTATAACTGCAGAAGTGAAGAGGTATGATGTTTATTATAGTCAAAAAGCTGTGAGGAAAGGTATGTATACAGAAGATCTTGATATGAGAATGCTGACTCAGCCATGAGCAAACCTAGAGATTCAGAGTGGTTAGGCAATTGAAATGAGCTTAGAGCTCACAATTTGTTTGTTTATTTAAAAAACAAATGGAAGATTTTAAATGTTACTTTTTAAAAATTTGGCTGCATCATAATGAAATGGTGTTTAAAAAGAGTTCACCTACCTGTTTTAATAAAGCTGTTTTTAAAGCAAAACTACTATATCAAAAGTCATCTCTGATGCAAAGTTAACGAACCAAAATCTTGTGATTTAACATAAAAGCTCTTATACAAATTAACTTTTGGAAAGTAAAAGTTACCCTCCAAAAAGTACTAATGCTGTTTTACATTTTTACTTCATACAGCTTGCCCATTGTGGAAAGAAAATTTATTTTTTAAATAAAGATGGAGTAAACTATCTTTAAACTCATTCCTAAATAAAGAAGGTTCTATCAAAATTCATGATAGTATAAAAACAACTGATCATAAGAAAAAGCATGTGCTGTTAATAACAACTATTCCTTAGATACTTTCACAGGTACTTGTGCTAACTCCATTAAAGTTACAATTATCCTTAAGGGTGAACATTTTAATGCTAATCTATATAGCATACAAATATATACTTTTGTTACATATATAAATATATATATTTTTTCTCCTAAAGAGCAAAAGTAGTCCCAACAACAATCAAGAATAAAGCAATTGGGGGACACTGGGTGGCTCAGCAGGTTAAGTGCTCACTTTGCAGCTCCAAGGACCGAGGATTGAATCCCAGCCCTGGCCCATGTGGACCCATATACTGAACTGGGGTGTGCTTCCCATGTGTGAAGCCCCCAGTTCAGTTCTCACCCCCAGGTTCAGCCCCTGGGCTGTGGGAGGCCCCCAGCTCAGTTCCTGCCCTTCACGGCCCCCACCCACCTGTGTGGAATGAAACCATGTTCAAAACTGATGACATACAACTATAAAGATTGCTCTGGACCCTCCCTTCTCTCTGTCTCTCTCTCTGTCTCTGTCTCTCTCTATCACTGTCTAAAACAATAAAATAATCTTTTTTTTTTAATGCTGCATATCTCAGAAATATACCTAGTATCTTGAATAGCCTGAACCTCTTGTTTTAAGGTAAAAATATCATGTTTATAATGCTAAAGTTAAAGTACTAAGATGTCTTAGAAAACTGAATTGTAGTGAAAATGATTCAATAGTCAAGAATTTCTGCCAACTTGATTCTCAATACTCCTCAAAAAAAGAAATCTATGGTACATTATTGAGCATATTTTAACATTACAACCAGATGCTACAACAGAATATCAAGACATATTTTTTAGAGCCATAGACAACCAAAGAGTGTGTTATTAGACATCCAAATGTTTGAAACATTTGAAACATTAGCATCTGACTGAGAAGAGAACCAAATGTGCTGTTCAGAGAAAAATCTCTCCAACATTTTTGGATCTGTATTCAATCCAAACATCCAAAACTATCTGATAAAGTCTGCAAACATTTGTTCTCACTTTTGATAACTTATAATTATGAATTAGCATTTTCTAATTTAGAAAAAAATGAAGAGTAAGGAAAGAAAATATTTGCATAGAATCTGACCTACAGTTCAGGTCATCCATAATCAAACCAGTCAAGAGATTATTGTTAATAATTTTAGTATACCTTATTTTTAATGCTAATAGTATTAAACCTAAAACGGGTGATTTGCATATGCTCTAAAATCCATTAAGTGGTCCATGGACATCAAAAGTTACAGAAACACAGACGATATTAAGTATGATGAGAGAGTGTTTTACTCTGACTCTGGATAACATTGATTCACAATTAGCATCCAAGGTTTTAGGTAGGAGCTAAAAGAAGAGAGTCATTCTCTTCCTAGATATGATTCATGGGCACTGATGTTATTACAGCACTATACTATTTTTCTAAACAACAACCAGAAAACTATAATTTGGGTAAGTAAAATGAACAGAATCATATAAACTGTATACATCAGAAGCAGACCCAACTTGGATCTTCTCATCCCTAATTCAGATTCTGCTTTAAACTCTTCCCTCTCAGAATAGGAACCTTTGGGGAGTGTTTGGCCACAACACAATGCTTTCGTTATTTAAGCCATCAACTTAAAGCAATACTTATCCTGAAACTCTAACTGGGTTGATGGCAACTAACTAACTGAACTTTCTACATCACAATTAGGTGCCGGTTGTTCAATTGTCATTGCAAAACTTCCTTCCATCCCAGTAAGTTGTCTTCTTCATGCCACCTTGAGAGGGCATTCAATGCAACCCAAACAAATGCCTGAGTCCAGGGTTCTATTCTAATGGCACTCTATTACCTGAATTATGTACAAAGCACCAATTTCTCTCCCTACCCCACAACTTGTCCCCCCATTTCACTTCCAAACCTGAACATAAGATAAGGAAGTATCTGAATACTGGATAGTTTTTCTTGATATTTCTTTTTAAGTCTTAAACCAGCATTACAATTTGCAGTTGAGCTGAATGTTCATATTCATTCTATTTGCCAGTCTCTAAAAATCCGTAGAACTATTTCCACTAGATGGCTGTCTTTACCAAGAACGTTAAGAACTATGCCAGCTTGGGGCAATTCGAAAGTCTTAAAGCATGTTTTACAGAGACAAGTATATATGCAACTATTTAGTAGACTTACTCATAAAAAACTTCTACGATTCCATTTTTTAGCCTCCACTTTGAAGAAGTCAATAAATGTTAAAAGTGAATATGCTTTTTAAAAATAAAAGAGAATGTTCTTTGTTTCAGGTTGAAATTTTTTTAATTTAAATATATTGACTTATTGTGTAAATTAAGGTATACAACATGTTAATCTGTTACATTTGTATATTGTAATGTGATTGCCATTGCAGTGATAATTAGCACCTCTATCACATTACACAATTATCATTTCTTTTTAGTAGCTGGGATAATTAAGTTCCAGTCTCAGCAAGTTTGATTATAATACAACAGTGTTGTCTATATTCGTTGTGCTGTGCATTAGATCTCTAGGACTTATTTACTACTTGTCGCAGGTTTGTAACCTTAAACATCTGAAAATTTTCTTAAAGAAATATGGAGTTTCACCCAAAAAGAAAGCCTGAAAGACACATATAAAAATTATCTCTTTGTAATTGTTATTCATATTCTCAAGGTCAAAAAGTATTCATTGATTATAAAAATTCAGTGTTTCAGTATTGGAGAAGAGATTAGCTATTGCTATTCAGTAGTAGTATTTGTTTTGCATCTTTTTTTTTTTTTTTTAATTGTTAATGTTTTGTTTTTTTCATTTTTATTTATTTATTTATTTTGACAGAGGGGGGAGAGAGAGAGAGAGAGAGAGAGAGAGAGAGAGAACTGAACTAGGGGAGCCCCCAGTTCAGCACATGGTTCCACACTGGCCGGGGTTGGGATTCGATCCACGGTCCCCGGCGCTGCAAAGTGAGCACCTAACCCACTGAGCCATCCAGGCTTCCCCTGTTTTGCATCTTTTCTCCAGGTGTTAAAGGTATTTTTAAGTTAATATATAACCAATAAGTAGAATTTATCACATGCTACAATTCCTGCTATAATCATCAATGAGATTGTTTCCTCCCCTCACATGTTTTGTTATTTATTAGTTTCTATTGTGATTTCTTATTTGAATCATGACTTATTTAGAATTATGTTGCTTAATTTCCTAACATTTGAGGGTTTTCTAGTTAACAGTTTTTTATTTCTATTTGGATTCATTATGGGCAGAGAACACATTCTGTATGATATCAAGCCTTTGAAATGTTGATGAAGCATGCTTTATGACCAAACATGGTCAATTCTGATAAATGTTCCATATGCACTTCAAGTAAATGTGCATCTGTTGTTGGTATGTGTAATGATCTGTGTTTGTCATTTCAGTTGTTTTGCTAATTACGTTGTTCAGCTCGTCTTTATATTTACAGTACTATGTTTTGTCTGCTTGTTCTATCTATCAGTTAGTAAGAGAGCCAAAGAGTTCCTCAACAACTGTGGATTTCCCTATTTCTCCTTTTAGTCAAATTTTGTTTCTTGTATTTTGAACGTATCTTATTGGCTTTACATAGGCATAAAATTGTTATATCTTCCTGAAGGAGTCACCTCTTTTAACTTATTAAAAGTTTCTCTTTATTTATAGTAATGTTTTTAGCTTTAAAGTGTTCTTGTCTGATATTGATATAGCTGCATCAGTTTCTTTTGGTTAGCATTTGTATGATACACTTTTTAATTCTTTTTACTTTTCAATTTTCTATGTTTTTATATCAAGGTAGATTTCTTGTAAACAGCACATAGTAGGGTTTTTTTTATATCCAACCTGACAATTCTTTAATTGGAATATTTCATCCATTTATACTTAACGTACGTAATTAAAGATACATTTAATACAATGGTTAATATGTAATATTATGATAATGTCTACTGTTTTATTACTTGTTTTATATCTCACATGGGTGGTTTTTATTTTTCATTTCTTCTTTTGAGTTAATTAAATAATGCTATATTATCCTTTTTTCCCCATCTATTATTTATACATTTTTAGTTATTCTTTAGAGGTTGTCCTAAATATTATAATTTATTACAGCCTATAATTAGTGTCCTAGGGCTGCCATTAAAAGTACTACAAACCAGATGGCTTAAAACAACACAAATGTATTCAATCATCATTCTGGAGGCTAGAAGTTCAAATATTTGGGTGTCAGCAGGTTTGGTTCTTTCTGAGGCATCTGTGGGAGAACTGTTTTATGCCTCTCTCATAGCTTTTGGTGATAGACAACAATCCTTGGCATCGCTTGGCTTATAGATGTATCATTCAATCTCTGCCTACATCTTCATATGGCATTCGCCCTATGTCTCTGTGTCTTCACATGGCTATTTTCTTACAAGGACACTATCTTGGATTATAGTCCCCTCCAATACAGTATGACCTCATCTCTACTTCACCACCTATATCTGCAATGACCATATTTTCAAATGAGGTCACATTCTGAGTATAAGAAGTTAGATTTTTTTTTTTAATTTTTTTTTTATTGTTTTGACACAGCGAGAGAGAGCTACAGAGGGAGAGATACAGAGACAGAGACAGAGAGAAGGGGGAGGGCCCAGAACAGTCTCCATAGTTGCACATCATTGGTTTTTTCACATAGTTTCATTCCACAGGTGGGCGGGGCTGCACAGGGCAGGAACTGGGCCAGGGTCTCACCCCGGTGAGAACTGAACTGCGGGCACTCCCCAGTTCAGCATATGGGTCCACACAGGCCGGGGCCGGGATTCGATCCTCATTCCCCCGGGCTGCAAAGTGAGCGCTTAACCCACTGAGCCATCCCGGCTTCCCAGGAGTTAGAATTTTAACATATATTTTTGGAGAAACGCAAATTTAACCCACAACACAGCCTGAAAATAATTATTACTTTTACTACTTCCCTGACAATTCTGGGACACTTTAGAACACTTTAACTCCATTTACGGTTTCCTGCCACTTGTGCTATTGTTATTATGCATTTAATTCTACATATTTTAAATTGCAAAGATTATTACTGTCCTTTTATACAATCAAAATCCATTCATTTTTACCCATATATATAACCGTTTCATTGCCCTGCACTTTTTTCTGCATTTTCTTTTTCTATCTTGAAGTATTTGCAACCTCCTTTTTCTCTTGGTCCACTGTAAATTTAATTACTTGAATGTTAGACCTAGGTGCTATGTCTGATTTGTCTCTGGTGAAATTTTGTTTCTTAAACTATTTTCTCCTTTGTTTCCCTTCTATTTTCTTAAATATATTCATCACAATTGTATTTAAATATTTGACTGATATGGGAAGCCAGGATGGCTCAGCAAGTTAAGTGCTAAATTTGTAACCCCTGGGACCGAGGATCGAATTCCGGCCCCAGCCCATGCATACCCATATGCTGAACTGGGATGTGCTTCCCATGCAGGAGGCCCCCAGTTTGGTTCTTGCCCCCCAGTTTGGCTGCTGGTTCCAGGGGGCATGACTCCAATGTGGTAGGTCCCCAGCCCAGTTCCTGCCCTGCATGGCCCCAGCCTACCTGCATGTAACGAAACCATGTCGAAAACTGATGCCGTACAACTATAGAGACTATTCTGAACCCTCCCCCTTCTCTGTCTTTCTTCGTCTCTGTCTCTGTCTCTGTCTGTCTTTGTCAGATACAATAAATCTTTTTTAAAAATTTGACTGATATGTATAATTCTGAATCACCTGTTTTTTCTTATGTTTTTGGTCTCTTTGTCCTATTTATTAGTACACCTGATACTCTTTGATTGACATTTAGATATTGTGTTGAAAAATTGCAGAAGCTCTGGATGATGATGGAATCTCCAGAGAGGATTCACTATTTCCTCTGCTAGGCAGGTAGAGTTAGAGGCAATCACCTTAATCCAATCAGGGACTGAGCTGACTCAAAGTTAGCTGCAGTTTCACTAAAGCTCTTTCAATCTCTTCATCACTCTTACCATAGTTAGAGCACAACCTGCAAAATTCCCACTAAAAGCCTGGGTAGTTCCCCAGGGCCCCTTCTCCATGACCTGTCTTGAACTTTAATCCATGACTCCTCAGTAGCCTGAGACAGCAAGAAACTCCACTCTGCTTTTCATAAATTGCCTAGCTTCTTAGCCTCATGCCATTCACAACTTCAGAATTCAGCAAAATACTTTGAAATTAAAAAACAAACTAAAACAAAAACTGACCCATTGGGCCTAATTTTCTGCCCCTCCAGCCTCCAATTGGTGTCTCTCTAAAACTCACAGGATTGCCAAATGCTCTAATGCTTTCTCTGCCTTCCAGCAGCAGCCCTTCGCTCAAGACCTGAACTAGGTTTTCAGCCACATTCCTTAAGCACAGAATTGTGAAATCCCCCATGGAAAAACATGACTGTGGAATGCTAGTTCAGCTCTTTATGGTTTTACCCTCTCTAGAATCTTGACCTTTCAAATTCTAAGTTGCCTGACCAGCTTCCCAATATGAATAGATTTTTTTATATCCAACTTCTCTAAGTATTCTTAAAGAGTGCACTTTTCTGCGATAATTTACCCGATTATGCTAAAAGTAGAAGTCCTAACCACAGAGTTTTAGAGCTTTCCCTTCAGTGAAACTATTGGTTATGCTTTAGGAATTTAGATTGCTGAATAAGAGAGTTTCTCATTTCTTTAAATCAGGTATATAGTGGACTCTAAATTTCAGCTGTATAGTAATTTGTGTGCCCTATGCAAAATGTGGATTTAAATTAATTAAGAGAACTTGTCATTGAGCTATTTTGTCAAGAAGCAAATGAGAAAAATAAATACACAAAATTATAAAACAAATATACATTAATAAAGCATGTTGATAAATTTTATTCAAAACTGAAGCATAAAACTCAGTAAACTTCTCATAAAAATAGAAATGTTCTTATTATGCAAATGCTCTCATTATGCTGCCTTAACCTAATAAAACAATTTGCAATTTAAAAAATTGAAGTGTTAAATTTCTTTCATATTAGTATTGATAACCTAACTAGAATATTTACCAAATAAAAATAGAATTCTTTCAAAAATTGTTATACCTCAAAGCCTTCTCTTTTCACTTCAGGTGTACAGAACTGAATTGAGAATATTATTAGATAGCAAGTTATTATTATCCATTCAGGCTAACCCCATTTAAAAATTTTTTATGTATTTATTGTTTTTCTTCTTTATCTCTATCCCCAGTCCCCAACTTCATTTTCTTTTTGCATCCCATCATAAGCTCTCTCTCTCTTATGTTTTTAAGGTATGTTCATCCAAACTATT
This sequence comes from Craseonycteris thonglongyai, assembly GCA_004027555.1. NCBI lineage: Eukaryota > Metazoa > Chordata > Mammalia > Chiroptera > Craseonycteridae > Craseonycteris > Craseonycteris thonglongyai. The sequence continues at coordinate 21,182 of PVKE010008991.1, read as the reverse complement.
TTTCACACATGTATTTGCCCTTGAAAATATGTGGTACTATTTTGTGTATTTCTTAATTTCTATACATGAAACTGTGCTATCAACTGCATTCTATTTAATTTTTTGTACAACCTTATTTATGAGGTCTATTCATATTGCCCTATGAAAATCCAGCTCATTTCTTCTGATCATTACATCATATTCAATTATATGTTTATATATTTTCCTTATCTGTTCTTTTATGAAAGACATGTAAGTTGTCTCCAATACTTGGCTACCATAAGCAACTGCAATAAACATCTTGTGCACATCTTGTGCATCCATGCATGAGGCTCTCTGTGGTAAAAACTCCTGAGAGGAAAAACAACACACATTTTGTGAGAAGAAAAAAAATAAAATTTCTTTTTTTATCTAAAAAAAAAATATGAGAATGTAACTTCTATCGGCTTAAACAATAACAAAACATGCCAAATTTTCTATCGTGAACATAAAATAGCTAAAAGTAAAATAGAAATTGAAAAGCCAAAATACTGTTTCTATTTATGTAGAGAAATTGAAAGGGATATAAAAGTTGAAAAGTAAATAGGCATATAATCAGTTCCCAGGGTAGCAAATTAAATACTGAGCCAAATCCTCACTAAATCATTTTGCAGTTGTCTCATTCCCAGGCTCCTGCAACATCACACTTGAGGTCACTTAGTAACCATTTTTCATTCCCTCATCACTTGTTCATTTAATCCACTTGCCCAATCTACCACGTTCTTGTGAGCTTTCAATCCTACACACAGATAATATATGTCTGACAAGCATTTCTCACAACTCTTAGTGGTTCTTTGTATTAATTTCCTTGGGCTGCTGTAACTAAGTACCACAAACTGGGTTGCTTATATTAACAGAAATTTATTCTCTCACAATTGTGGAAGCTGAAAGTCTGAAATCAGAGTGTCAGCAGGACCATGTTTTCTCTGTATTAAACATCCTGTGCAACAAACGTAACTGACAAACATTCTACGCAGGATCCTTTCTTGCCTATTCTAGCTACTGGTGGTTGCCAGCAAATCCTCATAAGACATTTTTCCTTATGTATCTGTGTCTGTGTGTCCTTTATCATTTCTTGTGAGGATTATGTTTAGGGACCATCCTAATCCAATATGACCTCAACTTAATTACATTAACGAAGACCTTATTTCCAAATAAGGTCACATTCTGAGGCTCAAATTGGACATGATTTTAGAACAGACACTATTTCTCAATACAGTCTGCTTTCTGGCTTCCCAAAATGCACATCCATCCCATGCACAAAAGACATTCACTCCTCCCCTAGATCCCCCTAAATCTAAAACCATTCCAGTATTAAATCTAAATCCAAAATATCATCAACTCACAAAAAAGTTCTAAATCTCACAATCTAAATCACCTACATCAGTTATGGCTGAAACTCTAGGTATGGTCCATCATGGGGCAAAATTCTTCTCTATTCACAGACCTATGAAACTAGAAAATAAACTGCAAAATACAGTGACGGAACAGGCATAGAATAGACATTTCCATTCCTAAACTAAAAAAAAGTAAGGAATAAAGGATTACCTTCCTCAAGCAAGTTCACAAGCCAGCAGGGCAAATTCCACTGGGTTTCAAGGTATAGGAGTAATCCTTTGTGGCTTGACCACTCTGTCCTCTCAGCCCTCTGAGTTGGCAGCTCCATCCTCTCTGACCTCTGCAACCATGGCCTCTGCCTTTAGTCATTTTTCTTCATTTCATCCCATCTTTGTCCCCTTCAGCCCAGGTCAGCTGTGTTTCTATTGGTATAGAATTTTTAAAAACCTGTCAATCTTTTGTCAAGATTGATATGATTATGATAGCAATAAAACTAGGATGTTCAAGACCTTTATGAAGGAAACTGCAAAACTTTATTGAGGAAATGCCGAGATAGCTCAACAGTGTGAGTGCATGCCTTGCAAGCGTGAGGTCTGGGGATGGAGTCCAAGGCCCAACCCAGCCCATGCAAACCCATATGCTGAACTGTGGCACAACTAGTAACCGCTGAGATGGTGGTGAACTCACCATCCATGCAGGAAGGCCCCAGTTTGGTTCCCACCCAGCATGGCTCCACATCTACCTGTGTGGAATAAAACTATGTACAACTTCAAATACTGCTCTAGGCCCTCCCCTCTTCTCTCTCTCTCCTCTCTCACCTTCTCTCAAGCAATAAAATAAATATTTAAAAAAAATTTTTTGAAATTTATTAAAGAAGACCTAAATAAACAGAGATATGCCATGTTCAAGGACAATTAAACTCAATATCCTTAATATAGCAATTCTCTATATTTTATATATATTGCAATTGATCTATAAATTCAGTGCAAGTCTCATCAAAATCCGAATGATTCCAAAATTTGTATGACAGAGCAAAATCTCAGAAAAAGAAAAGAAGAATAAGGTGTGAGATTTGCCCCACCAGCTACCAAAATTTATCACAAAGTTGTACTAAGCTAGTATTGAAGGACGTATTAAAATGTATTGGAAAAAATATATATAAATCAATCAATGGAATGACATAGAGTCCAGAAATAGCCTTATGAATGCTTGAAATGGCACTGAAAGGAGGGAGTTCTCATTAAATGGTGATGGGATAATTTATTATCTATATGGGAAAAAAGAAAAGAAAGTGAATACCTATCTCGTACAATACTCTAAGATCAAGTCCAGATTAATTAAAAACTTAAGTGTAAAAGACAAAAATTTTAACTTTTAGAAGAAAACAAGAATATCTTTATCACCTCTGGGCTTAGGGTAAGGAGGACTTTGTTAAACACAAACAGAAAAACTCCAGATGAAAATACTTATAAATTCAACTATATTAAAACTAAGACATCTTTTCATTGAGAAAGCAAAAACAAAACAAAACCATAATCTCAGAGAAGATACTTCTAACACATATAACTAACAAAGGACTAGTATTTAGAATATATAAAGAATGCCCACAACTTGATAGAAAAAGACAAACTGAATAGAAAAATGGGAAAAGGATATAAGTAGGCATTTTACTGAAGAGGAAATAAAAATAGACCATAATCATATAAAAAAATATTAAACTTTATTTGCATTTTTATACCATCTTAACCAATTTTAAGTGTACATTTTAGTAGTGTTAAGTATATTAACGTTTGTGCAACAGATAGTCAGAACTTTTTCATCTTGTAAAACTAAAACTCTATAACCATTCAACAACAAACCACCCATTCCTCTTCTCCCCAACCCCTGGTAACTATCACTCTACTTTCTGTTTCTATCTGTCTATATTAGATGCCTCATTTAAGAACTGAATTGTATTCCCCTACCCCCAAATTCATGTTGAAGTCCTAACCCCCTAGTACCCCTCAATGTGACTATATTTGAAGATAATGACATTAAAGAAGAAATTAAGGTTAAATGAGGCCATATGTGTGGGCCCTAATCCAAACTGTCTCATGTCCATTTATAAGAAGAAGAAATTTGGATACATAGACACTAGGGATGCATACAGAAGAAAGGTCATATGAAAACACAGCAGGAAGATGGCTATCTGCCAAGTCAATGACAGAGGCCTCAGGAGAAATCAAACCTGCCAACACCTTCATCTTAGACGTCTAGCTTCCATAACTGTGGAAATTTAATTTTTGTTGTTTAAACCACCCGTCCTATGGTATTTTATTATGGCAGCCCTAAAAAACTAATACACCTCATTTAAGTGGAATCATATAGTATTTGTCATTTGGGGACTGGTTTATTCTACTAAACATAATGTTCTCAAGGTTCATCTATCTTGTAGCATATGACAGTATTTCCTTCTTTTTAAAGCTGAATAATGTTGTTGTATGTATACGTTACATTTTGTTTATCCAATCACCTGTTTATGGACATTTGGGTTGCTTCCACCCCTTGGCTATTGTGAATAATGCTATATAACATGGGTGTGTGAATATCTCTTCAAGACCCTGCTTTCAATTCTTTTGTGTGCATGCCCAGAAGTGGGCTTACTGAATTATATAATTCTATTTATTGATATATTTTTTGAGTAAACACCACACTGTTTTTCATAGCCATTGAACCATTTTACAGTCCCACCAGCAGTTTTCAAGGGTTCTCATTTCTCTACATCCTCACCAACTCTGACTATTTTCTGTTTTTTTGGTTATAGTCATCCTAATGGATGTGCAATAATGTCTCATCATGGTTTGATTTGCATTTCTCTAATGATCACATATTATTTGCTAAAATTCAGACTAAGGCCTCATATATACGAATATATACCCATTATATTGGGAAAATTAACCTCACAATACCAAGGGTTGATGAGGACAGAGATTAAAAAAAAAAAAAAAGCAAAACTCCTATACACTGCTGGTGGGCATGTGCATTATTAACAATTTCTTTGAAATACAATTTGCATTTCCTGGTAAAATGAACATTCACATGCCCTATGACTCAGCTTTTCCACTCCTAGGTAGTCCATTACTGCAGTGTTTTTCAAACCTTTGTTCACCACTCATTTGTAAGTTCTGTAATCCATTTACTGAGAACCATAATTAGCATTCTTAAATAGTGGAGAAGTGACTATTGTTTTATTTTGTTAAACTTTTGTTTTATATATGTGAATGTGTTTACCGATTGACAACACCAATTGTATTTCTTATACTATGGGTAGAGGTCAAAAAATTTGAAAGCCTCTTGTTGACCCCAAGAATAAATGTACCTCAAGAAGGGCTCCTGGTGGCTAAGTGGGCTCAAATTTATAATTAGAAAAAAGTATCTAAATAGAGCCTAGCCTCCATTGTTAAACAGGGGCTCTAATGCAAGCTGTGCTTCAAGAGGAACCCTGCACTGAACTGCCGACTTTATCCACTTTGAACTGCCTGCCAACCATTGAAAAGGAGTCGCTCAAATCATATTTCAACCAATAGCACTAAGACTTACCCTTTCCAATTGGAGTGGTACAACTGTGTATCCTTTAGCATCTTCAACCGATTAGAGCTGCTCCATTCCAACCAATCAGGATAGTGCTTTTTGAACCAATCAAACTGTGAGGAATTGGAGTTATCCTTTGTATAAGGAAGGACCAATTCAGGGACCAGGGCTGGGCACTCCTCTGTATATGTTAGCTGCCCTCTGGGTCAGAGCGGGTACTTTCCAATGATGAATGGATTGCATTTCCTGATGGTAGCTGAACCACTGAAGACCACTGAGGAGCACAGCAGGGCAGAGCAAAGTGGAGTGCCCAGAGCTGACTAGAGCAGGTGGAACAGGTTGGAGCAAAGCAGAGCTTGTCTAGCCAGAGACTGACCTTGCCCAAGGGCCACCTCGTCCCAGGGCCACCGCACAGCCATGTTATTCTACAACCATGTTGCTTCACAATTGAGCTCTAACATCATTGAGCTGTCCCACAATCATACTGTATCACAGTTGAGCTATTTGCATTGAATAAAATTTCCTTTCTCACAGCACCGCAAATTGGGGATTCCTGTTGGCATTGAGTCAGTGCCAGCAACCATAATTTGACACTGCCCATATTAAATGTTTGCACAAGTGCATCAGGAGAATGTATAAAAATGTTCTGGCACTATTGTTCATAACAAGAAAAAATTGAACACAAGCCAAATGGCCAGCACTGTAAATTTGTGCTATGTTCACACAAGGCAATTCTATAAAGCAATGAAAAGAATACATGAGTCTTACAAACAACTATGTGAAAAAAAGATCATAGACTGCTATTTTTATAAAGCTCAAAAACAAGTAAAACTGAACAATATGTTGTTGAGGGATATATACTGAGAAGGGATTAAAGTAAAAATTAGTAAATAGGGAGTAATAAAATTGGGAATACATTTGGAAACTGGATGATATGGGGAATAAAAAGGTAGACGAAATAGTATTGGTTGTGTTCTAGTTCTTAGGTGCATTCATGGATATTCATTTTATTAATATGCCACATAACTTGTTTATACTAAATATATTATGTACTCATGTTTTCATAACTTACATAATTATTAAAATGCTCCCAAAAGTGCATCCTCTATGTTTTAGCATAGCAGTCAACATTTCCAAACAAAAACTGAATTTCCTGAAAGACAGGTTAAGAAGTTAAGGCAAAAGGGAAAATATGCTTGTCAGATTGCCAAAGTTCAACATGTAACATTTTAGTTTCTTGAGGTCAGGGCATGAGAGTAGAGAATGATCATAAATAGCTACCTCATTACCTTAAACATGAGATTTTTGTTTTTATTGCTTTGATGGTCAACAAAATTTTGTTTGCAACTCATTAAACTTTGGCCCATGTATCCACACCTCAGTATAATATTGAAAGATGCTTGGTCCCTTTAGTTAGTCCTAAGCTAAAACTATGGAAAGAGTAATTAATCAGAGGCATCCCTCTCAATTATTAATTCAGAATTGGAACAAGCTTTCACTGCTTTCCTACTTTCCTTTAAATGATCTTGGGGGCAGTTCATCCAAACTTCCCACCAAGTGGAGAACAACTCATTCATTTACAAGAAATGGCTTAAAATAAGAAACAACAAAATGGCAGTTGTGGGGGAATGTAGGAGACAGTAAAAACCAAATCTCCCAGGATAAAGGAATTGTGAAAGTTGAAAAAATTGTGTATTTCCACAGTAAGAATCCCAAAATAATATGCAAGAGCGGGGGAAATCTTTCAAGGGCTCTTTTTGATGTGATAACAGTAATAAAATGTAGCTTGGGATCTCTTTTAAAAAAGAGTATAAGCAGTAGCATCCCTTTTCAGTAACATCTACCACAAAGATGGCGATGGGACAAAGCCCCTTCTCCTCCCGCAGCCAAAAGCTTTCGCTTCACATTTCCCACAACCCCCTCCGCGCGGCCCCGCTCGGGGAAACCTTCCCCGGCTGGTCTCTTACCACTGCGCACGCGCGGCACGCCGTCACGTGTGCTTCCAGGACTGCGCGGAGCTGGCAGGAGGGGCCTTGCCAGCTTCCGCTGCCGCATCGCTTCGGGGTTCTAGCGGCTGGTTCGCGCTGCCTCCGCCGTCGCGGGCCACCCAGGAGTCGCGGGGCCGAGTAAGGGGCGCGCGGCGGCGCGGCTATGGGGCTGCGCCGAGCCCGGTGACATCAGGGAACCGACCGGCCCAGGCCCTGAGCGCGCCCCTTCCAGGGGGCCTCGCCCTCCTGCTCGCGGGGCCGGGGCTCCTATTGCCGTTGCTGGCGCTGCTGCTGGCGGCGGCGGCGGCCAGGATCATGTCCAGCCGCCGCTGCGCCGGCGGGGGCGCGGGCGCGGGGGCGCTCGCCGAGGCCATGGAACCGGCCGCCCGCGAGCTATTCGAGGCATGCCGCAACGGGGACGTGGAGCGAGTCAAGAGGCTGGTGACTCCCGAGAAAGTGAACAGCCGTGACACGGCGGGCAGGAAATCCACCCCGCTCCACTTCGCCGCAGGTAACCGGAACAGCGCCGCCTCGGCTCGTGCCAGACCCCCACCTGCGCACCCGGGCTCGCAGGCTGGAAACTAAACAGTGCCCTGGCCATTCCCCTGGGACTCTGATCCTGGTCTTCTTGAGAAGATTAAGGAAGGAGCTGTAGGGTAATGTGCCCCACTCACTGGAAGAGATTTTTTTTTTTTTTTGCTTTGTTTTTTTATAAACAATACCTGTATCAACTTCCGGTCTTGCTCCCCTAAAAGGCCTCTACACAAGAGAAAGCGTAGGGGACGCAGTGGACCTTGTGATTTGAAAGGCCAGTTATCCAAAATCTGTCGTTCTTCCAAATTCCTCTATAACATCAGTGGTTTGAGTTAAGGTCTTTGAAGGCCTTTGTAAAATGCAAAGATGTAATTTAGGAGTAGTAGCTTAATTGGACATTGACACATTTGCATTAATGGGTTTATCTGGGTAGTCATTAGCAACTTTCTGGAGAGACTACAACTGGAAATTGTCAAGTTCGGGAAAACTGAGCTCTGACTTAGGCTGGGTGCGGGCTGGTAGACTGCCCCCCACCCACCCCACCCCCACCCCCACCCCCACCCCCACCCCCACACACACACACACATGTGCGCGCGCATGGTGGAAAGTAGTAGGAACAGAGGAAAGAGTGCAGGTACTTTAGCTTGGAGCTAGAATTTAAATTGACACTAACCTCATCGTGTCCTGAGAGTTAGATCATTTGAATTACTTTTAATATTTACTAGGTTCACTTTATGATTTAGGCATATTAACTTTTATTAAGGAATTTAAAAACTAAAAATGAGACACTCAACTTATTTCTATAAAGAAAGTATTCACACTATTCACTTTCAGAAAAGATCGAGACCATCTGTCCTCAAGTGAGCCATGCGTGATTGAAAATGAGAGTCGGTTCCCATACGTCTGATAATTCTGGTTTTGTATTTCATGTATTACATGATTGTTTAAAAGAGTTTTTTTGAAAAAGCAAAAGGGTAGGTTTTAAAGTAGTCCAGTCTTTTGGAGTAGGAATGATGAGCAGAAGAGCATAAGAACGATTTCCTTGTTCACACACATTGCTTTAACACTTTCTATCAACTAGAGATTTGTATGCTTTAACCTGTCGCTGTTTTAAAATGTAAATACTATTAGGAGGTATGCTTTCTTGATCAATTATAACTTTTTTGGGTTCCCATTGGTGAACATTTGTAAAGGGAGGAAAAGGTTTGAGGGATGGGAGAACTAGAAACGAGTCTGTGGACAGCAGAAAGGGCACAATACTAAAGTCAGATCTCACCTGTTTAACTGTTTTGCCTAAAATTTTAGTGTTCAGTGTTGCCTTTTTCTCAGCTAATTTGGATTGTCCTGTTTGACCATGTAGTCAACATTTAAACAACTGATTTGGCAAACTGTCATAACCAACTGATATGTAATCCAAAGGATATTGTTACTGAGATTCTGTTCACTTGATCTGTGGGATAAAAATAACCAAGGAAGATCTTAGTTGCTACCTTTCAAGAATTTGGTGTATTAATGAGTTCATATCTGAAAATAGTAATATTTAGAGGTTTAAGATTGTGAGATTAGCTTATTAATTTGTTCCTCCTCCACCATCCCACCCTTAGTTCTGTCCCAGCATTTCAAAGTACTTTCTACATAGATTTTATGTGGTTGGTTCAGACTGAAATGGAAAACTTATTTTAGGAACAAACTTACACTTCACAATTTACCTATTTTTTTCAGGTACAGATTATAAGATTAAGAATTTAAGGTGTAGATGGTTGCTTTACTTATGGTGATCACTTCTTTATATTTATATACACCTGTGGTGCACACCTGAAACTGATATAATGTATGTTAGTTATATTTTTTTAATACAAACCTTTAAAAAAAAGATTTTAAAGTAAAAAATAGAAATTTTTTATTGTTTTTGACAGAGTGAAGGGAGAGGGCCCAGAGCAATCTCCATAGTTGTAGGTCATCAGTTTCCACATAGTTTCATTTCACACAGGTGGGCGGGGCACGGGGGTTTGGGGAGGAGCACAGAACAGGAACCAGGCAGGGGTCTCCTGCAAGGGAGGCACACCCCCACAAGCTGGGAGCTGAACCAGGGGCCTCCCACATGGGAAGCTCACCCCCATGAGAACCAAACTGGGGACCACACCCCAGTTCAGCGTATGGGTCTACACGGGCCTAACCTGGGACTCTATCCTCTGACCCTATCCTCCAACCCTGGGGCTGTAAAGCAAGCGCTCAACCCGTTGAGCTATCCTGGCATCCCCTAAAATAAAAATTAATACATCTACATTAAACCAAAGCTTTAAAGCCCTGCATTTAAACCTAAGCATATTATTTTGTAAGTTATAGAAATATGTAATCACTGTTGTACACCTAAAACTAATATATATAAAGTTGTGTCAACTGTTGACAAGTTTTTTATTTAAGAAAAAATTTTAAGTCACTAAAATTATGGAGAAGTTGCAGGTGACAAAAACATTTTAATTAGCTTTGTAATCCACCTAAATTATTAATTAGATTAATGAGAAAAAGCCTGTTTTCTTAATTTTTAAATAAATGCATCTAGCTGCATTTTCTGTGACTATATGGGGAATATATTTTGTAATATCTTTTGTGGATAGTCAGTTATCAGTCGTTAATATACATGTAACATGCCATTGGAAGCTCCTTGTAGATGGTGGGACTATGTAGCTCCCTGACAAAGTAGTTTTTTGTGTTTATACATTTTACAATAAGCTGAGGGAGGGGCTTTTTTTTAATAGCCAATTAAAGTTTGGAGGATTTATTGGGGGGAGGGTGGCAATTTTTTGTTTTAAGTTTCAAAGAATAGGAATGAGAGATCCGTGTAGACCAAGGAAAACTGATTATGATAGAGGAACAGTTCAGAAGAAATTTTGACTCTTTACATCTAAAATATTTAATTCAACTAAAAGAACAACCCATTGCCAGCCCCAAAGGAGTTCTGCTGTTAATGAAAAAAGTAATCAATATAAACTGGAACTTTTCTTCTATTAGGTGCTTTTATTAATGAACTAGATTACATTTTCTAGGTAAATATGCTTTAAAGTCATTTCTTATGAAAATTGTTTCCTCTTCAGTCCTCCCATTGCCAGTTCCTTATTTCCTGCTACCCTCCCCTACACACAGAGGATATGAATGTTTTTTTGTGACACATCACAAAACTTGTAGAGGCAAGTTGGTGGTAGGGAGGCTGAAGCTCTAACTTTGCTAGAAGCAATAAAAATTCTTACCAGTGTAATCCCCTAGAAAACAACAGATTTCGGTAAAGGAGACTGCTTCTCTGAATTTCTTTCTGAAAAATAAAGAGGGACAAAAACTTTGGGAGGAAGTCATCTTATTTTCCACATTAGCCGAAGAAAGAAAGAAAATCACATTCTCTAGAATATAAGAGCTGGGACAGAGGTGGAGTAAAATAGAATTCCATGGTTTGAGAATCTTAAATATTTTAGGGGTGTGTGCAAAGAGGTATCATTTCATAGAGAAATTATAAAATTGTTTATTAGGTTCAAAGAATTCAGGTATAGAGATGGTAGAAAGAGATGACTGAGTGTGTATGTGTGTATACAGCGGGGATGCCAAAAAATGTATACATATTTTAAAAGATGTTATCTATGTATTTTCAAAGTTGAATTATGGTAGCAATATGTAGTATGATACTCACTCAAAAGATGTTCGAGGAGTGCAGGACTAGTTTGAAGTGGCATTTGAAATTCGAGAATGTTGTGGAAGTATGACAATGGAGGCGTGAGTATGCAGCAGAACCTCCAACACGCCTAACAATTGAATGCATTTGTGATAAGTTTGAGATGCATGGTAAATTGAAACAGCATGTGCAGCAACACAAGTAGACACTTTGGTTAGTGTTGCTCAAGCAGTAGTTAGCCACAATCAAAAGTGTCTGGAGGCTGATGGTAACCACTTTGAGCACCTCTTATAATTTGCAGAAGTCAAATGTGACTTTGTTATCTTTTGTTATCAGTATATGTTACTACAATTTTAATCGTTTTTTTCTTTCTTAAAATATGTATACATTTTTTTTGGCACTGTGTGTGTACATATTTTTAGAGAATTACAAGTTGAAAAAAACATTGTATTGTAGAGTTCTAGCTAAACAAGCTAACATTTGTTTTGAATTTGTAGTGTGTCATATCACTGTTCTGTATTTGTAGTATGTTGTTCAGCCATGTACATTGGACCAGTCAGACTGAACTTCAGTTATTATATTCTGTTGTGTGAATTGCATATAAGGGATTTTCTTTTTTATTCAGAGGAGGAAAGTGGAATTACAGCAGCTGGTATTTATTATACAAGCAACAGATAACGAAAACTAGAGTTACTTATTTTAGAGATCAAAGAAGACTGAGGTTAGACAGTGTTACTGTCTTCACATATGTGGATGATAGTCCAGTAGAAAAATGAGTTGATATGACTTATGTGGCTTCAGCCATCAAAATTAGTACCAGTAAATGGGAGGTTATATGAGTCAGGCTGACTTTATCTGTTCAGCTGTGGGATTTGCTGTAAGTGTCCAAGCAAGCAGTGGCTGGATTGACATTTTTCAGAGATGTTGTAGAAAGGATTTCTGCATAGAGTGGGCAACTGGATCAATAGGTCAAAATCTGGCTGGTAATAATAAAGTGGAATGATTCCCCCAATTGAAGGTTTTAACAACTCAGCTACCAAAAGGATATAATCACTTCTGTGATTGCCATTCATATTCTTTCCCAAAATGGAGTTATTAACGACCTCCAGTAACGATTCAATAGCATTTACTTTTTTTGGATATAGGCCAGTGTCGTACTTATGGGAGATGCACAAAATATACCCACATTACTTAGGACAGGAACTATAAGTTAATTGTTTCCAGGATTGGTTTTTGCTGGGGCGTGGGGGTAGGGAGGGTAATTAAATCTTACATCAGTAGAAAGACTCAATATTAAATAAACACAAGTATATTTAAGATTTCAGAATCTTTCTTAGCAGATCTCCCAGTATATTATCAAGACTTGAGCTACACCTTTTTCCTCAACTCTTGCTGAACTTAGAGGTAGGCTATTGGCTTCAATAACAAGTAGTTTGGAGTACTTATTTCAGTATTTCTCCATTCAGATGGTCAGAATTTCATCTTTCCAAGTTTCTTGTAGTCCAACCAGATAGATGATACATCTGTCCCAAGTTGAGCTGGACAAAACCTTCTCCCTTGTATTCCTCATTCTAAATAAATATAGGTGAGGAGTACCTTTTCTGGATCTTTGTTAACTAAAGTTACTAGTAAGTGAGAAGTTTAAAATGACATCCCTTAGAAAAATCTGACAAGAGGCCTGGCTATCTATGTAAGTCAAAGCTGAAGGCTACTTGATTAATCATCCCATCTCCCAGACTGCAGGAGCCTTCTCTGTTTCATGGCATTGACAGTTTCTGTTTCTGTTTCTGATTTTTTTTTTTTTTTGACAGCTATACATGACATAAGCCAACCTTTAGATTGGTAAGACATCACTATCATTTTATATTGGATTAGTGGCTTTTCCCATTTTTGGACTGTAAAAAAGGGGAGGGTAGTGAATCTTAAGTTGGTTTCTCTATAGTGACTTCCCCTGCTTTTACAGCTTTTGGAAGCCATTAAGATGATAGGATGTTTCCAGTATAGCAGCAAAATATGATACTGTTAACAATAGTCATGGTTGGCAAGACAGTTCCTGGAACTGCTAAAACTGATGGCACCTAAATAATGAAACTTTACAAGAGAGAAATTGAATAGACTGCTTTTCTTTTTTTTTTTTTTTTTCTTTTTTTTAATCTTTTGTTTTGTTTTTGTTTTTGAGAGAGAGAGAGATACAGAGACAGAGAGAACTGAACTGGGGGCACTCCCCAGTTCACATGGGTCTGCACGGGCCAGGGCCAGGATTCAATCCTCGGTCCCCGGCGCTGCAAAGTGAGCACTTAACCCACTGAGCCATCCCAGCTTCCCCTAGACTGCTTTTCTTCAGTGATTACAAATCATGAACTCCATATTCTCTGTATGGGTCATTTGCTTACTATTCCAACAAAGTATTGGCATTCTCTAAAGTGTTTGTTAAGTCCTGTTATATGCTAGATACTGGCCTTGGACAGGGAACAGAAATGAACAGGATACAATATCTGCCATTAAGTGGCACAGTTTATTGGTCCAAAGATTTACATTCCAAATAAGCCTGATTTGTTTCATTGTTGGTGCTTTACAGTGGATTCAAACTTAGTCTGTGATTTCATCAGGATTTTCATACATCTGCAATATTTGAAGATGAGTGTTCTTCCATAGTTATAAAATACACCACAGTATATCCTGAGCTGCCATGACTACTAACTGTAGGCTTCTGATTCCTTTGTAAAGAGATCCTTAGGATATGGATATTGGCATTGACTCTAAGGATATGCCTATTCATGTTCTATCTGGCCAGTGAGAACATGATCAGAATATACCCTGAAAAGCTATTTTCTCTTCAAGAAATTAGTACTTAACAGATGCTTTGAACTATTCTTGAGACCATAAGAATGGGGATTTCATCAGAGATTAGCCCACAGAGTTTGAGAAGTATCTTGAATCTAAAGGTTTAAAATTTTAAATAGCTCTGTACTGATCTCTAAATAATTTCTTTTTATGCCAGGAAGTGGCTTCAAACATTCAAAATCTCAGACTCTTTATCTGCTCCCAGGATAGCAACATGACCTCTGCTCATGTGTTACAGTACTTACAATGTGACTTTGAAAACATGCTGATCTCTGCTGTCAGTTCCCAAACAAGTTTCAGACATCTTAATGGCCAGGGATTCATGTTGATACAAAGTTATAGAAGTAAAAGTTACCTGTGTCTTTTACTGTTGGTAACTATATAGATATTACCACTTCACTCTTCTACCCATATCTTCGCCCCAGCTTAAATTTCAGAATTTAGTTGTACATATTAGTATTGGGTCTCTCTTTTTAACTCTGTTTTTAAGTATCTCCTCTTCCCAATGACATTTTGACATAAGGCTACTACTTGACCTTTCTTCAGCTAAATTGCCAGTCCTTTGGAACAGATATCTTCCTCACTGATACTATCTCTTGTAACAACCAGATGTTCTACTATAGCTATTTTTTTAAAGATTTTATTTTTATTTTATTGTTTGAGAGAAGGTGAGAGAAAGAGATAGAAGGGCCCAGAGCAGTCTCCATAGTTGTACATCATTAGTTGCAACATGATTTCATTGCACACAGGTGGATGTGGGGCCATGTGGGATGGTGATCGAACCAAGGCTTCCCAATGGGAGGCAAGAACCTTCGCCACTGAGCCATCCCAGCAGTTACCAGCTGCTCCACAGTTCAGCATATGGGGTTGCATGGGCCAGGGCCAGAAATCCAACACCAGACCTTGAAGTTTTGTGGCAAGCACTCAATCACTGAGCTATCCCAGCATCCCTCTACAACAGCTATTTTTATGCCCACCTCACTCTCCTTTTCTGGAAAGTTAACCTGTGCATTACCATTTTGATTACTTCAGATGTACTGATTATCACTGAAGAAATAGTGATTCTTCTTCTAAAAGTGCTTGGGTAGATCAAGTAACTTTCCAAAGGAAGAAGTACCTTTACTAATTTTTTTCTTTGTTCTAATTCCTGTTCTCTTATACTCTAAGAAGTCTTTTCTAAAAGCATTTCTTTCTCTAGGTGGGTGCTGAATGGCTAGGATAGCAGACCTCTTCATTGCGGCGATTATGGATGGCTTACTTGGAGAGGACAGTATGATCAACAATTCCCAGGCAGGGATAAGGAAAATTCAAATCAGAGCATATTAGTAACAGATTTGCCCTTTCCCTACTTGAAATTTTCCTTCTTGGTGTCTGCAGTGTCATTCTTTTTCTCAGTTCTTCTCATATCATGATGTATTTATTCAACAAATAACCAATTGCTATGTATCACAGTATGAAGGACCTGGGGAAGTAAAGATAGACATGGTTCCTGCCCTTTATGGAACTTAAGAGTCCAGGAGATAAGTAAACAGTTATTACAAATTTTAGTAAGTATCTGAGGATACTGTTATGAACAACAAATACGAAAATCCCGTTTTTCTGAAACTTGAATTCAAGTGGAGAAAAGCGGGGAAAAAATAAATAGAATGTTAAGATAGGAAATAATATGGGTCGGTTGAATGCACTGCTTTAAGGTAGTATGATCACGATGGCCTCCTTGATCAGGTGACCAGGTGGTGACATTTAAACAGGTTATATACAATGCATAGAAGTGGGAGAGGCAAAGAGCAAAGGAAGAGCAGTACAGGCAGAAGGACAGCATGTACCAAGTCCGTGAAGTTAAGGTTTTCATACTTGACGAACTGAAAAAAAGCTGGATCATAGTTTTAAAAAAGAATAGTAGGAAATGAATTTAGAAAAGTAGGTAAGCACACTGTTTGGATTTATTCTAAGAGCCTCAGTGGGAGGCCAGTGAATTATTTTAAATGGGGCTATGATAATGATGATTGTTTTTAAAAGATCCCTGGGGACAGAAGTGGAAATGAGAGGCCCAATTTGGAGACTTGCAGTTCAGGCTGGAGACAATGGTTGGGTTAGGGAAGTGTTAGTGGAAATGAAGAGAAGTTGGAGAACTTCTCTTCATTTGAGAAGAGTTTGAGGTGTCTTTCAAATACTCAGGTGAGTGTGGTAAACAGTCTGGAACTCAGGTGAAAAATCTAGACTAGAGATTTAAATTTGGGAGTTATAAATATAAATGAGGAATCCCAGCATTTAGAAATTGGATGAATTAAGCAAGAGCCCTCAAAGAGGTGGACATGTTCAAAACTTGAACTCTTCCATTTTGTATCACAAACCTATTTTGTCTGCAGCCTTTTCCCATCTGGATTGATGCCAACTCTTCCCCTCCATTTCTCAATCCAAAAATTTTGGGGTTGTCCATGACTTCTCTTTTGTCCTGGCTCTTTTACCTTCTTGCCCTTATCCTCACCTCACGTCCAGTTCATTAGGAAACTATGCTGGCTCCACCTCCAGAGTATCTAGAATCTGTCACTTATTATTCTGACAAGTGTCACCATATTATGGTCTAAACCACCATAATCTCTCATCTGCTTTATCCTTAATCCCCTTAAGTATAGTCTCAACACAATAGCCAGAAGATATTTTTCAAATGTAAGTCATATCATGTAATAGCACAAAACCCTGCAGTGACTCTCTTTTTCTCAAAGTTAAAACGCCAGCATTCTTTAGTGATCCTCAAGCCTCTCTATCTGGCCCTTGTTACTTCTAACCTCATTTCCTACTGCCTCTTTCTCGTTCATTTCCACTGTCTCTGACCTTACTGTTGGCCAGTAGGGCTAATTCTTACTCTTTCAACTGTTTGATTAAATGTATCTATGTCACTATTCAACTTTACAGCGCCAGCTCTATACACACATACCCTGATTCTGCCCTTTTTCTAGTTACCTTCTAACATATTTACTTTTACATTTATTGCTCATCTTCCCACCTCCATAAAAGTTTCTCAAAGGCAGGGATTTGATTTGTTCTGTTCTTTAGTATATTCCATGCACCCAGAAAAATGTCTTGTCACTTAGTAAATATTCCCTAACCATTTGTTAAATGAATGGATAAGACAGGAAGAAAACCAGGAGTGTGTGACATCATGGAAACTTTGGAGAGCATGTTTCAGGAAAGAGAGAGAAGGCAGTTGTCGAATATTGCTGAGAGGTCTAGTCAAATAAGGACAGACATGTGTCTTTTGGATTTGGCAACATGGAAACTGTAAGTGACCTTGATGAAAGAAGTTGTCAGGAAGAAACTGATACCAGATTGAATTTGGGATAAAGAATTTCTGACAACCCTTAGAGATTTGGTTATGTAGGGGAGGAGAGAGATAAAGTTAATTCAAGGAGAATATTTTTTACAAAATGGAAGATATAGAACATGTTTACATACTTTTAGGAACAGTCTGGTAGAGAGAGGATTGATCAGGGTGGGAGGGGAACAAAGACTTTAAAGGTGAGAAAGGACTGTAGTGTAATGTGAGAAGGGATTGTTCTTTGATAGAAAGTACACTTCTTTCAACAACAGGAGGAAAACTAGTGCTCTCTAGTCAAGTTCATTCATTTTTACACATGGCTTCAAATATCATCTTTGTGGTTATGACTCTAGAATGTCAGTGTCTAGCTCATAGTCGTTTCCTGAGTTCAGAATCCAATAGACCCTTCTACCTACTTCACAGTTGTTCCACAAGCACCTCAAGCTAAGCATTTTTAAAAATAAGTCATGCGGGAAAGCTGGGATGGCTCAGCAGGTTAAGCACTTGCTTTGAAGCCTCGGGGACCGAGGATCGAATCCCGGCCCCGGCCCATGCAGACCCACATGCTGAACTGGGGTGTACCCCCAGTTCAGTTCTTGCCGGGACTTACCGGTATGTGGAAAGCTCCCGGCCCAGTTCCTGCCCTGCGCAGCCCTTTGCCCACCTGTGGAGTGAAACTATATGGAAAAACTAGTGTCAACTATGGAGACTGCTCTGGGCCCTTCCCCTTCTCTCTGTCTCTCTCTGTTTCTCTTTGTCAAAAATCAATCAAATAAATCTTTAAAAATAATAATAAAAAAATAAAATAAAAAATAAATATGCCACAAAACTTCCTGTTTTATTTTTTATCTCAGATCTGTTAGTCACTCTCATTCCTTTTCTCCTTTTCCCCAAATTGAAGTCATAAGATGCCTCCCAATTTTCTCTTCACTCTCTTTAGTTACTCCTGGCAACATTGTGTGCAGGCAAAAGATTAGAAACAGTATCACAATCCATGAGAAAGGAGCTAGTTACAACTTCCAACCAATAAAACATGTACCAATAAAAATTGATTTCTAGGATACTATGGAATTTTTAAAAAGGAAAATAATGATAGTAGATATTTGCTTGTGTTTCACATACCACTGATGTATTGTAGTATTTTTATTACTGTTTCTAAGAGTTGACTCAGGAATACAAAGGTAATTTCCTTTGGGTCTTTTTTCCAGATTTTTATTTATTTATTTATTTATTTATTTTTGACAGAGAGAGAGAGAGAGAGAGATACAGACACAGAGAGAGATACAGAGACAGAGGGAGAACTGAACTGGGGGAACTCCCCAGTTCAGCATATGGGTCCACACGGGCCGGGCCAGGATTCGATCCCTGGTCCCTGGCGCTGCAAAGTGAGCGCTTAACCCACTGAGCCATCCTGGCTTCCCCCCCTTTGAGTCTTTATGAGGGAAAGAAGGAGGACTTAAGTCAAATACTTTTATTTTTAAAGATTTTATTTTTAATTGCTTTTGAGAGAAGGAGAGACACACAGAGAGACAGAGAAAGAAGGGGGAGGGCCCAGAGCAATGACATAGTTATACATCGTTTAGTTTTTCAACATAATTTCATTTCACACAGGTGGGCACAGAGCCAGGCAGGGTGGGAACCAGGTTGAGCACCTCCCGCATGGGAGGCACACCCATGAGAGCCACAGGCCAAATTGGGGGCCTCCTACATGAAGCCTGCCCCAGTAGGAACCACACACACAAGAAGCACACCACAGTTCAGCATATGAGTCTGCACGGGCCAGGACTGTGACTCAATCCTCAGACCTCGGGGCTGCAAAGCATGCGCTCAACCTGATGAGCCATCCTAGCATCCCCCGAATACTTTCATTAAGTTGAATTCTGTTAATTTGCAACTTTATGAGTGCCAACCATGTACCAGGGATTGGGTATTTTTGCAGTAAATATGAAATATATTGGAATTGTATATAAGGTTTCATTAGGAGATGCTAACTCGAAATGCAGCATTATTTACAATAACCAAGACATGGAACAACCTAAGTGTCCATTGATCATTGATGAATGAATGGATAAAGAAAATGTACACACAAAATGGCATATTTAGCTGTAAAAAAGAATGATACAAGTATATTGCAATTTGCAACAACATGGGACAGACCTTGAGGACATTATGCGATCAAATAAGTCAGACAGAGAAAGACAAATATTGTATGATCTCACTTACATGTGGAATCTTAAAAACAAAATAAAAATTCATAGATACATAGATTGTCTGGCATCTACCTTCTAGGGCATTCCTGACTATATGAATGGTTTGTTCTTTCATGCTTCCATGCCTGTGTTTATTTTGTTTCTTCTGCTTATACTCTAGTACTCTTCCCTTGCTCAGCTCCTTCCTCCTCATTCTCCTAATGATTACTTAATTTTTCTGTAAACCTTCGACTCAAGCGTCATCTCTGTAATGTCCTCTGGGATAGTACATCCTAGTCTCTCCTTTCTTCCAATTTAGGTATTTCCTTCTTTGAGATCTAATAGTATTTTGTATATACCTCTATTATGGTTATCATAGTATGTTGAAATTATTGTTTTATTATTGTTTCTCCCCATCTAAATTGTGAGCTTTCTGAGACTATAGATAATCAGAGATCAGAGATACTGTCTTGTGACATAGAGCCTAGCAAAACTAAAACAAAATGAAGCAAACTAATAATCTAGGTAATCTCTTTAACTATCTGAGGGTTATTCAATCTTTTGTCTTCCCTGAGCCACACTGGAGGAAGGAGAATTATCTTGGGCCACACATAAAATACACTGACACTAATGATAACTGATGAACTTTTTAAAAAAACAATTGATAAATACCTCATAATGTGTTAAGAAAGTTTATGAATTTGTGTTAGGCCACATTCAAAGCCATCCTGGGCCTCATGGACCAGCTTGATTGAGTTCTTCCATAAGCTGCAGTCAGGCCAGCCCCCGGCATACACCTTGGAATAATTGTTCCATTCTTTCTCATTCAGCTACCACTCTGGTCTTTTGGGAGGGATGACATTCAGACTTGGTGGTTTTAAGAATATTCTGGTAAAATTTTGGATGAGTGAGAAGGTCCTTTCTTTCGCCCCCAACACACACATATACCTCCCCATCTGCTTTAATATATGCTTGAAATCTTTTTCATTTCACAATTAGATATAAAAAAGGTTTTAAGTGCTTTTATGTGGGGGATGGTAAGAGATTGAAACTCACTGGTACTAAATCTGGAAATGAGTTGTCAGACTTTTTTGTGAGTTGTTGCTTTCTTTGTTCTTTGTGTGTTATTGTTTGCGGCAATTGCAGCAGAACTATGGGACATGGGTTTCTAAAGGAGGCCTCCTGCCTAGAAAGAAGTTGCTTGTGATTTGCAAAGTAGGGGCTCCTTTGAAGATACCTGATTCACACTTATGCTTATCATACCTCTTTCTGTCTTAAGTACATAAAGATAAACTGTAAGATTGTGTTCTGTTGCTATCTCCCTAGTGTCCCAGTTTTAGTGGAAACATTTTATGATGTAAATGTGGGAAGTGGATTGTAGCAAGAGTTAGATATATACTTTGGACATCTGAAAATGTTTCTATACTAAATGTGCATACCGTATTTTCCAGCGTATAAGACGACCCCCTAATTTTACAGTTAAAACATAGGTTTAGGCCTATATTCGCTGTATAAGACTACCCCCCCCACTTCCGAGGCAACACCAGTTCTTTTTTTAATTAAATTTTTAATGAATGACATTTTTCGAACATACCGTAATATATCGTACATTGATACGATAAATGGAAGGTCTCTTCACAAATGGCAATGCCATGAACTTGACCGAGAAACAAGAAATCCAAAAGAGAACATTAACAATGATGGCATCATCTGGAAAGAAA